>ML777628.1:600491-619399 GCA_009831015.1 Picea engelmannii | reverse complement strand
CTTCTGTAGAAGAAGATTCTTCAGATCCCTTCTTTTTCTCAACTTTGGATCTACACTGCTTCTTGTAGTGCCCTTCTTTTCCACACCTCCAACATACCCTTCCAAACTTTCCAGGAGATTTACATCTACCCTTAGACTTAGATATCCCACTTGAGAAATTAGATTTATTTCTTTCCTGGGAACATCCTCTTGCAAATAATGTGTTTGTGCTATGTCCTTCCATATTCTTTCGTCTCATCTCCTCCGACAGCAAGGACAAGACCACTTCTTCAAACTTCAAAGAAGTTGTATTACTACCTATGGCCACAACCAGACTATCCCACGAGTCTGGTAAAGAACAAAACAAACTGATACATTTATCTTCATCTGAAATTTTAATATCAACAGATACTAACTGACTTACCACAGTATTTAAGGCGTTCAAATGTTCTACCACCGAGTCTCCATCTCTCATCCTCAAGTTATACAACTTCTTTCTCAGGAATAGTTTATTTACTAGGGACTTAGACTGATACAACTTCTCCAACTTTTCCCATAAATATTTGGTTGTAGCTTCCTCCGACATATTCAGTAATACTGAATCGGAGAGACACAGTCAAATTGTGCTCTTTTCCTTCTGATCCGTCTTTTTCCAGTCATCTGCAGAAGTTCCTGTAGGTTCCGTACCTGGATCTACCACGATTCACTGATCTCTGTCCACCAAAAGATCTTCCATCTTGAGCTTCCACATCTCAAATCTTTTCCCATTAAACTTCTCAATCTCCATCTTTGAATTGCTTTCCATTTCTTTTCACTTGAAAAACAATACCGCATATCTCCCACTGTAACAAGGCTTATCACAGTCTCGAGCCAAACCCTTGACGACAAAGGCGTCCCCCTGAAGACAATAAAGCTCTGATACCAAATGTAAATTATAACCTTGTACAATATCTACTGCAAAGTGATATTCAGAAAAGAACAGAAAAAATACAATGGAAAATACAAACATTACACAGAGATTTTTCACCTGGAAACCCAAACCGAGAAAACCAACATATATTATATTCATACATTGTGTTACATTGTTTACAATACAATGTACATATAGGATCTAGGGGCATCCAAAACCCTAACCCAATGACCTGGATTAGTCCAAAACCCTAATTCCTTAACCGAAAATAGAAAACCATCGGCCAAAAACCATGTGCCGAAAAACCACCTAATATCATGTGGTCCCGGAAATATGTCGTCCCGGTAATATGTCGTCCCAGAAATATGTCGTCCCGGAAATATGTCGGCCCGAAAAAAAAATTCAGGGGTGCTGCCCCTGAACCCCTGCATGGGGGGCTCCGCCCCCCTGCATGCCTGACACATGGGCTCAGACACTACTTCTCGTGCAAAGAATATAACACATACCCAACAATAAGTTCGTAGATGTACATGGGCTATAGTGAAGAAAAGAACAGATGTCTGTGGCTAGTAGTAAAGGAAGTGATGGATCTATGAAAATCTTATGAGAGGGTCAGAAGATATGTTGGTACCTAGATTTTAAGGACTGTGGAAGAAGTTATAGGTCAAATTACAGCACAACAAGTTAACTACAGGATCAGATGCAAGTTTTAAGGGTTATGGTTATGGTGTTATGGTACATGCATGGTGATGATAGTATGTGATATGACACATCTTGGTGATCTTATGGTACATTGATTAGAAGAATTATTGGCTATCTTGGTGTATAGTTTCGTTACATGTTATGGTGTATACTTGAGGCTTGGTATATTTTGTTATGAGGTTACATCTTGGTGATATCGAGGAGCATGCTATAGGAATTTGTTTGTGGGATTTGGTATATGACTTGAGGCACATCATTGGATGCATGGTACATTTTGGTTGAGTTCTACTTGTTGAGATACATTGTTGGTTCATTTCTTGGTTTATTGGTGTATAGTGTATGGAATGATATGGTATATGATTGGTATATGGTATAGTGTTGATGTACTTGGTGTAGTACATGGTTGATACATGGTATGGTACATGTGGTTATGGTTGATGTAATTGGTGTGGTACATGGTTGATACATGGTATGGTACAAGTGTTGATGTACAGTTTGGCATAGTTTTTGTGCATGGTTGATGCATGGTTTGGTACAGGTTTTGGTGTATGGCATATGCACTTGTTGTGCTAAAGGTTGTGGTACATGATTGATGCTTTCTATGTTACAGGTTGATGGTTTGTTACATTCTTTGGTAGATGTTTGAGACAAATACCCTGTGATGGTATGTTGGTGATATTGGTACATGCTTGGTAGAGGAATGTGTTGGTGATGTTGGACATATAGTTGAGAGGTGTCCTTGGTATATGATCAATGTGAAAGGATCTAGTTGAGTATCGATGATAGTGATAGCTTGGACAGGTTGATGTGACAGGTTGGATACAGTGACAGGTTGATAGATTACACGCTGATGTGATAGTGGAAGTGGCAGTGACAGTGACAGTGGCAGTGACAATGATAGTGGAAGTGACAATGGTATTGATTGTGGTAGTGACAATTGGTCTACACTTATATTTCAGGGTCACATGAAGGGGAAAGGAAAGGGGGTTGTAGCCTTCTTCCAATTAGAGTCGGAGAATCAGGGAGTTGTATATTCTTTCAGGTTGGAGCCTGAGAATCAGCGGGTTGTATCTTCCTTCTAGTTGGAGCCAGAGAATTCAGGGAGTTGTAGCTTCCTTCAGGTTGGAGCTTGAGAATAGGGGGTTGGAGCCTCCTTCTAGTTGCATCTGGAGAATTTGGAAGTTGGTTCTTCCTATAAATGAGTTCTTGACATATATAAGAAATCATTTTTTTTGTTTTCTCCCATTTGGTTTTCCATGTAAATATTTGTGTACTTTGTATTTGATGCGATGTTGTTGATGTGATGCTTCTTATGTTTATATTCTCATGATATATTGAATGAAACCATAGATTATACATTGATGATAAAATGTTGAACATTGTTGTTAAAGTGAAAGAATAAATATTGTCATTAAAAGTGGTATAAAGAGATCATATTAATTCACCACCACCCCTACCCTCAGTATTCCAACAATATTTGGGATTTGTAGTCTCTGAAGAAGGACTGAAAATGGATCCAAATTTTTTTTAGGAAATTGCAAATTGGCCAACTCCGAGGAACGCATTTAAGGTGAGTTTTAATGGACTTGCATATTTTTATCGAAATTTCATTAGAAGTTTCAGTCAAATATGTGCACCTATTATAGAGACTATTAAAGAAATCAAGTAGCCCTTTAGATGGACAGAGACAACAAACAAAAATTTTAAATTGTTGAAGAAAAGGATTACTGAAAAACCTATGTTAGCTTTTCCACATTTTCATAAGAATTTTCAAGTTGAGACTGATGCTAGTGGGACTGCAATAGGAGCTATATTGAGCTGGGAACAAAGGCCAATAGCATATTTCACTGAGAAATTAAACAAAGAAAAATAGAAATATTCCTCTTTTGATAAAGAATTATTTTCAATTATCCAAGCACTTAAGAAATGGAGACACTGTCTAATGCCCAAGGAGTTTTTGTTATACACTGAAATCATTCACTCTGGTTTATAAGTAGTCAACCTAAGTTGAACCAAAAACATGCTAAATGGTTTGAATTTCTGCAGAGTTTTACTTTTGTGATTAAGCACACAAGTGGTAAATCTAGTAAAAAAAATTATGCTTTGAGTAGGATAAATTTGATTTTGCAAGAATTTAAAGTCAACACCTTAGGATTTGATGAATTGATTGCAATGTATAAGGAAGATGCATATTTTCAAGATATTTATGCATCTTGTGAGAATCATGTTGCAATTAACAGATGTCAATGGTTAGACTACATGATACAAGGTGAATTATTGGTCAAGAACGATAAGCTATGGATCCCTAAGTGCTCAATGAGGGAAAATTCAATTAAGGAAAAACACAGTGGAGGATCGTCAGGGAATTTTGGATAGGATAATACATATTCTTAGGTAAGTGATTTTTATTATTAGTCAGGTATGTAGAATGAGGTAAGTAAATTTGTGGAAAAGTGCAAGATTTGTCAGCATGCAAAGGGGAGGACTCAAAACATAGGATTGCATCATCCATTTTCCATCCTAAGCAGACCATGGGATTCCATCAGCATGGATTTTTTTTTGGGATTACGCAAAACCCAGAGGGGAAATGATTCTCTCTATACTTTGGTGGATAGGTTTTCCAAAATGGATCATTTAATTTCTTGTAGGAAGACTAGTGATGCAACTAACATTGCCAAATTATTTTTTTCAGAAATAGTATGGTTGCATGGTCTACCTATTAGCATTGTCTCTGACATAGATGAAAAGTTTGTTGGTCATTTCTGGAGAACTGTATGGAATAAACTAGGCACCAATATCAGTTTCATCTCAACATATCATCCACATACTAATGGTCAAACTGAGGTAGTAAATAGAAGCTCTGGGAACATATTGAGGAGTCTTGTGTATGAAAATCCTAAATAGTGGGATCTGATACTTTCTCAGGAAGAATTTTCTTATAATGACTCTCCCAATAGGAGAATTGGTATGAGTCCATTCCATATTTTCTATGGAATGAATCCAAGAGGGGTGTACGATCTTAGGAAATTGGGAAAACAAGAACTAAGGAGTGCAGATGGTTAAGACTTCGCATTGAGTATGCAAGAATAGTAGGAAAATGTTAAGAATAAATTGCAAGAAAGAAGTGGTAAATATAAGAAAAGGGAATACTTGAGAAGGAAGAAGGTGGATCTTCAGGTTGGTTATTTGTTTATGGTGTATTTTAGGGAAGAAAATTTTCATGTAGGGACTCACAACAAGTTGAAATTGAATAAAAATGGGCCTTGCATAATATTGAGAAAATTTTCTGCAAATGCATATGAGATAGAGTTACCAGGTGATATTGGAATTACTCCCATATTGAATGTAGAAAACCTATATCCCTTCAAGGAATAAGATAATGTTCCATAAGATGCAACTGTAAGTGATTAAAATCAGGCCATAGTGTTGGCAATTTGATTTTCGTTAATGTCAACCTTGATAAATAGGTGAAGTATCATTGATTGATTGGTTTGAGAAGCATTGTCAATATTGGAAATATTTTTATGAAGGTGACTTGAATGTCAAACATTGTCAATATTGGACATAATGTTATGAAGGTTGGACATAATTTTATGAAGGTGAATTGAATGTCAAGCATTGTCAATATTGGACATTATGTTATGAAGGTGACTTGAATGCCAAGCATTGTCAATATTGGACATAATGTTATGAAGGTGACTTGAATATTAGTAGAAAGGTAATATTGACTAATATATTGTATGATATTGATACACTCATCCTATATTGTATAAGGTTGATATTGTGTTAATAACATCCATGCAAAAAAGAAGAAACTATGAAGAAAATCTATAGATAAAAAGGGTAAATGGATAATCCAAATGGATCCATACGAATCACAGATAAAGAAGTTAATAAGACATGGTTCATTAAAAGTGATTAAGAAAATATCAATTGAAGAAGAGTCTAGAGATGAAAAAAAATTTCAATGGTGGATGTTTTGTGAGGAAGCATTGACACCGTCATGTCACAAGTCGATTCGATTCAAACAACAATAAGGTTGAGTATCTGAAAGTTGATCAACTGCAAGACGAGTCGAAGACAAGTCGACCAACTCCAAGTCTACAGATTGACAGAAGTTGGAGAAGAAAAGTTGATTGATTTCAAGACGATTCAAAGACAAGTTCACCAACTAAAGGTCGAAGTCGAAGGAAAATTGAGTCGGGAAATACAAGTCAATCAAAGAAATTCGAGACGACCAAAGTCAAAATTTTCAATTCCGTTGTATTCCAAGTCAAGTCGGTCCAAGAAAGAAGTAACCTAAACATCAAAGTCAAAGAAAACTTAAATACAAGTCGAGTCGAGGTTGAAGCAATATGGGTCAACTAGAATTGAAATACTCAAGTTGAAAATTCTCCTCATTGACTCGATCAAAAAGATGTTTCTCGGTAGAATGAGGAAGAAAATATGAAAAAGGGTGAGACCAAGTCAAATATTTAGCAACTAGTAGCTGAGAGGGAACCAATTTTAATATAACCATAAAGTAAAATGTTCACAAGTTGAGTTTAAATAATCACCAACAAAGGAGATATGTGGAATTTGATTTATACATTCATGAAAAGGTGATATGTATTGAAGTTGATCTGGCATCCGACGACGAAAGGAAAATCTTGGCAAGTTTCCTTTAAATAACTTCATGTACCAGCCACCTTGCACACATTCTGTGGAAATTTCTACCTTGCCGGCTAATTGGGAATGTTTTGCAAAAAAACCCATGTCGTAGAATTTTAAAATTCGTTTTCATCACTCCAGAATCTTAATACAAAAATCATTGTCTAAATATGTGTACAAAAATCAATTAATAAAAGTTATCATTTGTGTTAATTAAATGGATGGGTGCAATGTTTCATTCCAAAAATACATATTGTTTCAAAGTGGCAACCTTTGGAGGACTATATAAATAAAGGAATATGAAGGGAAGAAGGTGTCTTGGTGGATATATATATATATATATATATGTGTGTGTGTGTGTGTGTGTGTGTGTGTGTGTGTGTGTGTGTGTGTGTGTGTGGGTGAAATGTTTCATTCCAAAAAGACATATTGTTTCAAAGTGGAACCCTTTGGAGGACTATATAAATAAAGGAATATGAAGGGAAAAAGGTGTCTTGGTGTGTGTGTGTGTGTGTATATATATATATATATATAATGGATTGAATGAAAGTTCATTCTATCAGGTTGGTGCATGTTTACAGGTTGATTCTTGTCATGAGGATTGGATTTATCACATCTCAGTTGGATCTGAGATCAAAAGTTGGGGTCTTGTTATGAGGTTTTGATTCCTCATTTCTCAGTTGGACCTGAGAACTACAATTTCGGTCTTGTATCAGAGAGTTGGATCTCTCATATTCAATTGAAGTTGAAGATATTAAAGGATTTATTTTGTTTGTATTCATTCAAGTTAAATAAATAAAAGAACAATATTTTATCTACTTCATACAGTTTGTGTTATACATGTTTATGAATAATTAATTGAACTACATATATCTTATTCAGTTAATTTAGTTAATCTATGAAAGTGTGAAAAGTAGACAAAAGTTCCAGACATTGATTCACCCCCCCTCTTAGTGTTAGTGTGTGTTTCAACACATACAATGGGAATAACAATTACCTAAAAGGATGCAGTAGGAGATTGAGGCAATTTTGGACAAAAGAATGACAAGGAGAACCAGGGGTGAGTATTTTTAGTATCTGGTCAAATGGAAATAAAAAACAATTGAGGATTCTACTTGGATGATAGTGACAGAGATATCCAAGTATAATGTGGGCCTTGGAAACTTGATGAACCATTATTTTCTTCCTCGGGATTCTAATGTAGGAGCATCTCAGCAAAATTCATCTAATTGACCTAGGGGTCAAATTCATTTACTAAAGAGGGTTGGTCCTCTTAATTTTACTTAAAGTTTAATAATTTGTTAGCATGTCTCTAAAAGGCATCGAGAAGATTTGGTTAGATAGACTAGGTGTTAGTTTGTTTCATTAAATTAGGAAATTGAGGATTTGTTGATATTTGATTGTGATCTAGTTGTTAGATCCATTTGAGGGCTCATTGAGGCCCTTGACCAAGTTTTGAGGATTCTTGGTCATGTTTGACCTAATTTTGGGACTTCGACAGGCTGTCGAAGGTGGAGCGCAAGATGAAGCAGATATCATGGGATCTCGGCCCCTTTTAGGGCCCTTTTTGGGATTCGTGATTATGTAATGGGTATGGGATGTCATCCCATGGGTTTACCCATGTTTAGGCCTATTTTGTAATGTATAAATAAGTAGCTAAGAGATGTAAGAAAAGGGGGGGGAAGAGACCTAGTAGGCGAGTGTGCTAAGTGCTAGAGCTGGATCTATGTGATCAAGAGTTGTAAGTGGTTTATGCATACTGTGTGAGGCTTACAAGGCTAGTGCAAGTAACTGTAAGAGATGGTGTGAAGGATTTGTGCTATACCCTAGCTAGAAGAAGGAGGATCTGGTGGAGTGCACACAGATCTCCTGTCTTCTGCAGAGTAGAACGTGGATGCTATGTGCCTATAAGAAGCTTGACCAAAGATAATACATAAGAGAAGAGTTGGTGGACGTATCCCAGGGTGGGGGTGAACCACGTACATGTCGTGTTGCTATTATTTGTGCGATGTATTGATGTGTTTATGTGTTTACTTGCTTGGTGATTTAATATAGATGAATAATAGATAGATCTGTTGATGCTTAGTTCTTAATAGTGTGGATGGATGTTATATCTGACTGATGTACATGTGCTTAGTGCTTAAATACCTTAGATATGAATGAATATTGATACTCTGTAATTAGGGTTTAGTTGTGTTGTAACTAAGATTGGATATTGATGAATGTTAACTACTAAATTCTCTAGTAAGTGTTAGAATCATAGATCTGTGTCCGAGCTAAGGTTGTAGACATCTGATTCCTACAACCACCCCTACCTCTACCTTGGGTGATACTTCATCTGCTTCGCAGGTGTTGTCAAAAGGGTCGATAGTTAGGGTTTTGTTGGTGCGTTGTTGTAGCATTGAACCCTGGGTCTGCCCCTGTGCCAACAAATGGTTATGTTGCCAATTCCTAAACTGTGATTTCTAGGAACTAAGGAAGAAGAAGCTTTGTGCAAAGATCTGACTTGAAATTATGAAAGCTTTGTGCATAGATCTATCGCTCTAGTGTGCAGTATTCTACTCAATCTGTGAAGCTCTGTGCTAAGAAAAGAAGTCTAATCTGAAGAAAAGAGGTAAGATCTGAACACTTTGTGCTCTAATAGAGGTAAGAATAGTGAAATTTTTTATATCTGGAAGCTTTGTGCTCTGCTGAAGATAAAATTAGTGGAAATTTGTGTTTCTAAGTATGGATCTAGGTATGTTTGATAAGATTTGTCCTAGCTTGAAAACTAGGGAACTGATAGAAGAAAGAAGATTTGATATGAGTATATCTGATAAGAATAGTGAAAGATATGTTATACCTATGCATAGAGAGAATGTTGGACTAAAAAATGGATGCAAGATCCTAGAAAGATTTTTTTGCAGGTTAGCTACCATGATCCTAGTGCGTAGTATAGGAAAGGCTGGGGATCATTTAAGAGAAAGAGAGGATTAACCCTTTGTTACAGTTGCAGAAGACCAGGACATATGGCTAAGGAATGCCCTAGTAGAATACCTAGTTGCCTATGTTACAAAGCTATGGACCATGAAGTATTGGATTTCCCTAGAATGATTGCTAAGGTTGAAAGGATGAATATGAGACAAGAAGACCATGAGAAATGTCAAGAAAATGAGATTATGGAAGAACCCCATGAGATTATGGTAGAACCCCAGAAAGAATCAGAAAAAGTATTGCTACAGATGAAAGAAACCCTGAATGATCAACGACATATCATCTTATCAGAGATCTTCAAAGAAAAAGAGTGAATTGAAATAAGAATAGGAGACTTCGACATTGCTTTGTTCTGGATGAGGAAACATAGGTGAATGTCATGATAGAAAGAACTTGGGAACTTTTAGGGGAGCCTGTTATGTTTCCTTCATTAGGAGGAATAGGATTATTCAAAGGAAAGATGATAACCCTATGTGGAAGACTTACCCAGATATCTATGAGTGCTCATGGAACTTTGACAAAGGAAGAATTTGAAGTTGTTAAATTTATTGAGAACAACATTCCATTTGCTATGTTACTAGGAAAACCTTGGATTGCAAGAGATTAGGCCAGAAGGAAAGAAGAAGAAGTCTTAAAACAAAAGAAGCAAGAGTTGAAAGATTTCATGACTAGGAGGATCACATACTTTATTGAAAAACAGGAGAACCGGGCGAAGATATTTAAAACCAGAGACTTGGATGTCGAACTGGGAAGAACACTAGAAGACCCACATAATACTAAAGTACCTATTCTAGATACAGATGAAGTATTACCCCTGATTTCTAGGAAAGAATCTCAACAACGCGAAGTTATTTTGCCAAAAGAAGAAAAGAATCAAAATGGAAAAATGAATTATGAGATAAAGCTCACAAGAAAGAAGGATAGAAAACTAAGTAAGAAGAGAGCTAAGATCGAAAAGTTACAGAAGGTTCCAGAGGGAACTTCACAGAAGGAAAATTTTCAAAATTGGAACTTCGTCAAGATATCAGAATTGCGTCACATGGCACTTCGCCACGGCGAAGTAATATATCCGTTGGGAACAATTTAACCATTAGACCGACGGCCTGAATAGGTAGAAAGGAATTTATGGTCAGAAAGTTCACCACCAGACTGTTAGAACCACGCCATAATGAATAGAACTGAGTTAATGAAGGCTTTTCACCCATTGCAAGAGATTTGTTGCCAAGTTATCTATTTATCCCATCGCTCCATGAAACGAGAACACTTTTTCCAATCGTGACTATCTAAGCCTGCAGAATAGTTGATTTCACACATTGATCATCACACTATTTCCATATATCCCATTGCATTGAGCAGTTACTCTTCAAACCTGAGATATCCAACCATGAGCGTGTATGTTTGAAGAACTTAGCGCACTCGAAGAGTCTGTGAAGGAATTACTCATCGACCTCATGACTGAGAGAGTCATGTCTGAAAGAGTGATGTTTTTAGGTGTACAGGCACCTCGACAAGAGGAGTGCAATCCTCTCCATCAACTGCTCACGGAGCCGGACCATCCCGACCATCAACGAAAAAGAGAACCAAACACAGAGATGACCTAACAAATGCGAAGTTGATCCCGACCATATTTCTCAATTACATCTTTCCTCTGACCGATGCGGTGAGTCAAGATAGAGTGCCAAGATATTTCGAGTACACCATGGTTACTGCATACCTCCCGAACCAGATACATGAAGTTCAAGTGCAGCAGGACAAGATTGCAGCGTTGAATTTTAGTGACTTCAACCTCGGAGATTGCAAGAACTATAGTATGCTCACCCTGTATAAATACCTGACTAGGATGAAGGGGAAGAACTCAAATATAATCTCCCAACCGTGGAAGATGAACCTCGCGCAGTCCACCATGTTAAATGTAATGAAAATCCCACACTTTGAAAAGAACCAGGAAGTCAACGCCTGTGTCAAGCTATTGGTTTCATGTTACCATGGCAGCTACTTATGGCTAGATCGTCGTATGATAGTCGATCTGACATTGATCCATAGGATCATAGGATTAAGTATGCAAGGACCCAACCTGCAAGAGTTCTATCTAGGAAAATCCACAGATCGCGCACTAGCACAGAATATAAAGGATACATACGGCGATGTTGAAAAGGGGATGTGAGGCTACAAGGCAGCCTCCATCCAGAATGACGTAGTGCACCTAGCCTGCCAGCTAATAGTCATAAAGTTAGTAAGGAAGAACAGACCTAAGAAGGTCACAGGCTTTGTCATTGACCTCACAGGGAAGTCTGTGGAAGGTCTACAGATGAACTGGGCGAAGTACCTAGTTAATCAGCTAGAACTAGACTGTCACAAAGCACATGATCAAGGCTACGAGTTTCACTTTAGTTGGTTCCTAATGCTCATCACCTTTGTTTCCTTGGAGACGCTAAAAGGTGCAACCTTCTTGGATATTGAACCATTCGAGCCACTTGTTGTGAAGTTCACCACACTCTAGTACTCAAGTGATATGAACAAACAATGGAAGTCGAACGTTGTTTTTCACACATATTACCTTCAACTGAAGAGAGCCATTGATATTGAATCTTGCATGACTCCAAACACCCTACAAAGGTTCCGACCCCTGATGAATTTCTGCGTAGATCGACACTTCATCTATTTTAAAGCGCGAGTCAATGAACATAATGAGTAGCTTCAATCGTACTACAAACTCACGGAAGAGGAACTTGAGGAGATCACTAAGGACTAGTCAGTAGACCTCCTTATTATGGAAAACCTTGTAGAGATTTCTGACCCTGACAGCCCAGAGACCACGCACAAAGAACATGATACACCTAGACCCAGTAGAATGAAGAAGACCAAAGAGGCCCAAGACTTAAGAAGTGCCTTAGGAAAGACTGCTTCTGTATCACCTGACCGAGGGGGTGATGACAAAGTAGAAGAGATCAATGGAAAAAGAAGCTAAAAAGAAGCAAGGTGAAGTAACACCACCCAAAGATGAGGTTGATCCCCTGAATAAGAGGAAGGTTTCTCCCCCAATACCTTCTTCCCGAAATAAATCAAAATCCATTGTGACCAAGATGAAGACTATTCTCACTACCGATGATTTTGAATTCATCATAGCAACCCTAAATGACGCTTCACTAGAAATCGTGGAGAAACAAGAAGCTAAGCAGGAGGAAATGTACGACATAATTAAGGTCGAATTTCGAGGGGTACAACAGGCCCTTCATTCCAACTGTGCAGTGTCCACTGCACCCCTGCCATCAGGAGAACCAGAGTTGGGAGATGAGCCAGCCCAACTCCGTTGACTACCTGATGCAGTCGAAGCTCACCTTTGTCATGCACAAGAAGAAATAGAAAAATCCACCCAGGCCTTGAAGCAAGTGCAAGAAGTAATCGTAGAACAATGCAAAGTTGCGGAACAAGATAAGGTTTCTCTCCAGGCAAATTTTGAAGAAGAGAAAGTACAGTTGCATCAAGAAAAATAAAAATTTCTCACAGAGAAACTCGAAGTGAAAGAAGCAGTCAAAAAAGAACTCCACTCTATGACAGGATTAGAACCACAGGCAGAAGACCGAGTCACACACCAAGTAGAGATTCTCACAGAACTTATCCTACAACTACAACAACGAATATCATATTTAGAGCTCTGCATTGTACCTGACACCCCGTAGGATGTAAGGGATCAAAGGGAATCAAATTCTCTAAGCGCAATTGAAAGAATAAAAGTCCTTTCCCTGGAATACAAGAAACTGAGTGATCAAAGTGCCCAGACGTATGAGTGACTCACTGAGAATCTGGAATTGAAGGCACTAGACTCAAAGCTACAAGAAGAGAAGAAGAAAGTAGAAACAATACAGGCGTAGTTGAATCCCCTCTCAGTTGTGGAAAGAATGAAATGATCCCAAGAGTAGCACACTGCCTAGCAGCAGGTCCACACTATTCAGAGCAGAATTATGGAAGTAACTCAGAGGCTCCAACCTGTATAGGATGAGGCTCACCAACTATTCACAGAGATCGAAGGTCGAGTAGTAGAACTAGAGCAAGTCGTCACTGCAGTTGAACAACGCTTAGAGGGACCTATCAACGAAGCAGTCATACAAGATTTCATTGAACAAGAGGTCGTGGCATAGCAACAAGTCAAAGAAGATCAAGCCAATCTCGAGAATTTTGAAGCAAAACTAGTCAGATCAGAGTGACTTGGGACGAGTCACAGGTGAGTGTTGGGGGCTTGTTGTCCCTTAACCAATTTTTGAGGATTCTTGTTCATGTTTGACCTAATTTTGGGACTTTGACAGGCTATCGAAGGTGGAGCGCAAGACGAAGTGGAGATCACAGGATATTAGCCCCTTTTAGGGCCCTTTTTTGGATTCGGGATTTTGTAATGGGTATGGGATGTCGGCCCATGGGTTTACCCATGTTTAGACCTATTTTGTAATTTATAAATAAGTAGCTAAGCAATGTAAGAAAAGGGGGAAGAAGAGACCTAGTATGCCAATGTGCTAAGTGTTAGAGATGGATCTATGTGATCAAGATTTGTAACTTCTTTGTGCATACTATGTGAGGCTTACAATGCTAGTGCAAGTAACTGTAAGAGACTGTGTGAAGGCTTTGTGCTATACCCTGGCTAGAAGAAGGAGGATCTGGCGAAGTGTGTGTATATCTCTTGTCTTCTGCGGAGTAGAACTTGGATGATATGTGCCCGTAAGAAGCTTGACCAAAGATAATAAAGAAGAGAAGAGTTGGTGGACATAGCCCCAGGGTGGGGGTGAACCATGTACATGATGTGTTGCTATGCTTTGTGTGATGTATTGATGTGTTTATGTGTTTACTTGCTTAGTGATTTAATATAGATGAATAATAGATAGATTTGTTGATGCTTAGTGCTTAATAGTATGGATGGATGTTAGATATGACTGATGTGCATGTGATTAGTGCTTAAATACCTTAGATGTGAATGAGTACCGTGATACTCCATAATTAGGTTTTAACTACGATGTAACTAAGACTCGATATTGATGAATGTTAACTGTTGAGTGCTCTATTAAGTGTTAGAATCACAGATCTATGTCCCAGCTAAGGTTGTAGACATCTGAGTTTTGTAACCACCCCTGCCTCTACCTCGGGTGAGACTTCATTTGCTTCATAGGTGTTTCCAAAAGCATCGGTAGTTATGGTTTTGTTGGTGCGTTGTTGTAGCATTGAACCCTAGGTCTGCCCCTTTGCCAACAATGAACCATTATTTTCTTCCCCGATATTATGATGCAGGAGCATCTGAGAAAAAATCATCCAATTGACCTAGGGGTCAAATTCATTTACTAAACAAGGTTGTTCCTCTTAATTTTACTTAAATTTTAATAATTTGTTAGCATGCCTCTAGAAGGCATCGAGAAGATTTGGTCAGATATACTAGGTGTTAGTTTTTTTCATTAACTTAGGAAATTGAGGATTTATTGAGATTTGATTGGGATCTGGTTGTTAGATCCATTTGATGGCTCATTGAGCTATTTTTATTGTGATATTGTTCTGAATGGAAGGTTGTATTTTTTTATTGTATTTTTAGATAGACCATGTGACAGTGTGACTATGAAGGTGAGTGTGTAGAGCAAAGGAGTGAAGTTGTATTAAAGAGAGCTTTGAGATATTACAATATCATTGTAATATGAATTCTATGATATTAAGTTTTCTATGTGTTGTTTGAAATGAATTTCGTCATGTTTATGGGTTAAATTCTCCTCTAAATCATACTCTGCAAATTTATATGAAATTAAACCCCAGGATGGCAAAGGATTCCTTGATTTGTTGCAGCTTTGATGTGTAGGATGAGTTTTGGAAGGGTTTATAGAGTCTCTATATAATTGTATCAATGAAAATTGTGAATCAATGATCAAGTGAAATGATCAATTATTTTGATCGTTGGATCAAGAAGACTAAGCATCGATCATTAGATCTAGACAATGTAGATATGAACGGTTGTGAAGGCTTCACAATTAAACTTGTGAGGGGGTTAAATGAGACTTACCTTTGTGAAATCGTAAAACCAATGGGTTTACCTTTCCAAGTGTAGGCATGGGATATCATCGTGTTTTGATTAGTGGTATTCAAAACCCACTTTACATTTTTTTAAAGACCTTTTCATGAAAGCCTCTGGTCATAGGCTTTGGTCACAAGAAAAAGGTTTTAATCATGAGAGGCGTAACACTAGAACTCTGCCAATTTGATTTTGAATAGTTTTGGGTTTTGGCCCTAAGGTATTGTTAACATAGAAGGTTACAAGGAAAGACCTTGGACTACATAATTGATAATTATGTACAACCAGATAGAAGATAAAGGATAATTGGAGATCCTTAGGGGTAAAAGAAGTAAATTGGTCCACTAGTGCCATCAGTTGTTATATGGTTTTACAACCATATAATATGTGGATATATATAGACTCTTGTATGAAATATGTGTTGAGCCCCGTGTCCAACGGATAGGTGTGTTCATGTGGTATGAAATGGAATAGGGGCTAAAGTTCGAGGGATTATGCCCTCATCACTTTAGCCACC
Organism: Picea engelmannii; assembly: GCA_009831015.1. NCBI lineage: Eukaryota > Viridiplantae > Streptophyta > Pinopsida > Pinales > Pinaceae > Picea > Picea engelmannii. The sequence goes on along the minus strand of ML777628.1, from coordinate 603,631 downwards.
AAAACAAAACTTTGCATAAGCTTCCATATAATGTTTTCCACATAATTATCAAGCAATATGTGGTGGACCGTTGGTAAAGTGGGTTTTGTTAAGACCTTTGGTGGATATAGAGGCCATGGGATCAAACCCCATTGACTCCATATATTTTATATAACACTAGCCATTATAGGCCAATGGGATGCTTCCATGTGGAAACCTCTCATTCGCTCTCCTTGCCACATGTCCATCTATAATTGAAACAATTGTCTTCCACTTGTCATCATGTGATTGGACCACCTATATTTGTACATTTCCATGTCATGATTCTACCACATCACCAGTGCCATGTCATCATGACATGTGTTACCCTATGGTGGTGCCATGTGGCACCCTTCACTAGTTTGACCAAGCTTTGACCACCCATAACATTTGCATATGATCTTTGTTTGATGCACCATTTGCATCATTTCAAAGTTGGAAATGAGCTCTACACAATAATGTCTTTTTCATAAACTTTTGAGATGGTTGAATTTTGAGCTTTTATGGATCCCCTAGGAACTATGTGAGCATTTTGTATCCTTCTAGACCTCTATGAGCATTCCTTAGATCCTCCTAGATCAAACATGGTGTCATACACTAAAATAGAACATATAAGGGAAGAATCAAATATTCTTCAACATCGATTAGTATCGCTACAGGACGAAGCACTAAGGGTAATAGGCGAATTGGCAACATTACAAAGCACGATAAAGAAAGAAACACAAAATAATGAGGAGAAACTCATGACCTTGATTGCATAGGTTGTAGAGGATATTTTGGAACAAGAATCAAAGGTCAAGAAAGAAGTTGTGATAGCATAGGGAACCCTCCAAAATTTCATGGAAGAATGGAGGGGCATGACACAACAGACTTAAGTGGCTTACGACAAGCCACAGGTTAGTGTTGGGGTCTTGTTGGATAGGAAGTTCAAAGAAATAAGCTTTGAGGGCACGTGCAAAAGTGGGAAAGAAAAAATTTAGGCATGCAAAATAATATAGATGCGTAAAAGCAAGAAGAACAACAATCAGTAATGTAAAAGTAACATGTAAGTGCAAAAGTAGAAAAATTACACCCGAACAATGAGTTTCCATGAGTTGTAATGAACCATCATGAGTTATTATATGGCTTTGGGGATAATCGAGTAGTGTTTTGAGATCTAAATTCCATGTATAAATATGTAATGGGTCAAGAAGAATGGGGTTCACTAAGAGTAATATAATAAGTTATTGTTGTTGTTGCAGCCGAGCAAATAGGAGGTTGAAAATTGAGTTGATGATAGGCTGAGATTGAGAGAATAGACTAAGAATGAGAGAGAGTCTATGTCTGAAATTTTAGGGAGGGTTCATAGAGAGTGGCTTGCATTGTAGACTAGGTAGGAAGGATGGAGAAGGATGTCATGATATATCTATTGTAAGAATAGTGCACAAGCCTGAGATGATTGCATGAAGAATAATAAAGAATCCAGTCATTGTGGACGTAGTGCAAGGATTGGGTGAACCATGTTAAATTTTGTGTCTGAATGTATTTTTATGCGATTGTTCATAAATTTTCTATTTATACATAACTAGATCTCGATCTATTTATTAGATGACGGATGTGCGGTAATGATGAATGTTACAATGAATAGTTTATGTTGCAATATGTGTCACAATGGTGTTGCATAAATAAAGTTCACCAATTAATAAATAAGTAGGAATGAATATGATGATATCCTCCCATCCCCTCATCTCTATTGAAACTTGGTTCCTCCAGCCCCAATAGATACCTCGGGTGAGACTTCACTTGCATGCAGGTGATGTTGAAAGGGCTAGTGTCTACATGGTTTTTTAGTAGAATAAACTAAACCTAGGGTCTTACAACCACATGCCAATATATACCATGAGTGTGTTCAAATTGTTATATTTTAACCTCGACCTATACACTAGTAGAATGAATTGGAACCACCTTTGTTCAATATGACTAACCAATCAATTATCCAATTGAAATTTCTAGTCAACTCTTGATTCAAACTCAGAAGGGCCTAAATTTCAAAAATACATCAAAAAGAATGTCGTTCAAGAAGACAAACTTCAATTAAGGGCTTGAAAGGTACATAACTTACAATTGGCATAATTGTTTATTGGAAGATCATTTTTTGGTGATTCAAAATTTTTCATAAAGAGAAAAAAGAGGAGAATTATTATTTTCTCACATGGCTCCAAAGGCTTCTCCAAAATTTAATTCACCAGCTTAACCTCTAGACAACTCAACCATGACTCAAGATGAAATCAAAGAGATTTATAACCATATGGAAAATAGGATCACCAAAAATACAGAACAAATGGAGCATAAGAAGGATGAAACTATGAAGATAAATATGGATGAAATGGAAAATAAGATGGAGAATAAGATGAGTGAAAATAGTGCACATGTGGAAAATAAGATGGATGACATGACAAATAAGATGGATGAAAATATACAAAAAACCATGAAGTAATTGTATACTCTATATGAGAGACTCTCTAAAGAAGATATCAAAATGCACGGAACTCAGTAAAATAAAGGTAGTATTCTAGTTGAACAACCTGACAATAATAAGAAAATTTCTAGTGGATTTAACTCTAATAGTGGAGTTAATTTTGATGGGGGTCCTAAATTCATCTTTCCCAAGATTTAATTAAATAAGTTTGATGGAACATAGGTCTTTACCTAGGTGAACCAAATAGAGCAATATTTTGAACTGCATAATATCATGGATGATAAGAAAAGGATTCACATAGAAACCTTGAAATTTGAGATAAAACCATATAAATGGTATCAATGGGTAGTTAAAAGGAATCCCCCTCTTTATAATTGTACTTGGGGTTTATTTATAATATATTTAGAAGCACAATATGGGAAAGTGTGGGAATGGGACTACTTTAGTCAATTGACAATAATCAAGCACTTAGGTGATATTGAAGATTATAATTCAAAATTTTAGGTATTGACCACAAGGGTGGATGACATAAGTGATGAACATTTGTTGGAAGCTTACATGGGTGGATTAAAACAATACATTAAACATGAAATTTTCTTAATACATCCTACAAATATTATGGAATGTATGCAATTTCCTCGTCATAGTCAAGCCAAAAATAAGG
>ML777628.1:484670-593637 GCA_009831015.1 Picea engelmannii | reverse complement strand
CATATTTTATATTTTATATCTTGTCTTAGCACATATTGGTAGATGGGAATCTCAGAAAGTTCTTTTTCTATATCTGCAATTCTTTGTTCTATATTTTCATCTTTATTTTTATGGATTGAAAATATCTAGAATGTATACTCTTGGGGACCCCTGAGAAGAATTAAAAGAGGAATATTTTGAGGAAACAAATTTATCCAAATCTAGAGTATATGAATCTAAAGTATCATCTTCAGAGGGCAGGAAAAAAATTTATTCTCCCTCAGGATAGTCACCTTGAGAACAGATTGCTAGATCCCACTAGGTTGGGTCTAATTCATATGTGAAAAATGTTGCAAATGTGAAAAATGTTGCAAGGAGTGCTTTATTTTTCTTGGAAGGGAATACATTTTCCGAATTACCTTTTTTCCCACAGATAAAACATTTTTCTTTATTAGCAGGGTAAGATCTTTTCTTAAGATAATACTTTCCTTTGCTATTTTTTTTTACTTTGGAAGACTTTTTGTATATGTATGGCTTGTCTGGGTGAAATATTGGAGCACTAGTATAAAATGGTTTTTTCTTCTTTTTACATCTGAAAGATTCATTAAAATGTCCATGATTATGGGGACCATAACCTCAATGAGGAATTCAGACAACCGATTTTCAAAATCTAGGGGAAAACATAGATGAATGTATTTTGAAATACTTTGATACTATTTTCTACAAAAAGTGTTCTTCCCAAACCTGAATTATATATGCATGAATTTGGGATAATGAAATACCTTTATTATTAATCTTTTTATCTTTGAGAAACTCCACAATAGAATCTAGAAAATGACCTAAAAAATTCTCAAATAGTATTTGAGAAAATTTGGTTTATCTGCGTTTCCAGATGTAATTAATAGGTTCTACATATAACAAAAGTATTTCTCATGATTCTCAAGATCGCAGAGTCTCCGGGATATAAAAAGTGAGGCTAGGTGGTCATAGTATTCCTCATCATCGAGTCTGTAAAATTTATGACCTAATGTTGAAATGATTTTTTCATCTGCATATGTTGCAACAAGCATTTTTGTTTCGGTTTCTTGTGGAAAGAATCACCACCAAGAATGAGCTAGCCTAGAGAATCCTAAAATAATTTGAATATCAAGTTGTTGAGTAATAACTTAACTATATTGATATCTTTTGTAGGAAGTCCAATTAGCTAGCAAGATAATGGCATCTTGAATGTCAAATCTCTTTTGATAGAATATATTTAGGATAGGATGCTCAGGAATTTGGGAAATTATTTAATTCATATGGTTAACGTGAAACTAGAATTTATTAGGGGGAGAAGAGGCATCTTGCATGATAATGTCCATGCTCAGAAGAACAGGTGCAGGACCAAAAGAGGGATTTACATGATTAGGAGGAGGTGGCAGGACATAATAAGTTTCTCCTTCTTGCTTAGGTGTGTGGAGCATCTGAAGATAATGTTCTAGCAAATATTTGGGAAATTGTTTAAATCCTTCAAACCATTCTTTGATTTATTCAATTTCTTCATCCATGGCCCCGAAATCAAAATCAGAACAATTATCTTCTTCTACAGACATTAAGCCAAAAGAATAACTTTTGGACAAATTCCTCTTGTGTCCTTTTGTTATTGCTTTGAGATCATTTTTATTGATAGACTTAGGATGTGTATTGAACTATTGTGTCCTTACCATAATTTTTCCTAAAGAATCAAGTCTTTTCTCAAGCTTGTTTGAGATTGCATCTATGGATTGCTTTATTTCTTCTGTTTATTTTATGACATGTTGTACTAGATCCATTTAAGTACTAACAAAATTTATTTGTTCTTGTTCCTCTTTTACAACCTTATTTAGTTGCATTATATCTAGAGCAATGTCATTAATATTGGTTGTTGTTAATTGATGTTGTAAGTTACCATAATTAGCCAATTTAACTTCATGTGACATAGTTTCAGAAGCAGTTGATGATCTATGATTCAAATATTCTATTTTTAAAGTTCCATCAAAACTATATTGTTTGAAAGGAGTATCAGGAGGATTTCTTCTGGGAACATATGACTTAAGACCTGAATTTGTTGTAACTTCCATATGAGAATGGTTTTTAGGTAGGGAAAACATGAATAAATATGCGGGTGTTTTTTTCTTAAGATTATGAAGTACTTTTTTGCAATTTAGAGAGTCTCTCCATTGACCTTTGTGTTGGAGCTTTGAATCAAAGGAAGTAGCACAAGGTTCTTCAAAAACGGGTTGGTTTATAGTAGGATGAGAAGGTAAATGATGGGATATAGAATGTACGGAATCATATCTAGATAACGAAGATTTTAAATAAATTGGATCTGAATAGGAAGGAATTATAAAGGAATTACTAGACCTATCAAACATTAATGGAGTATCTACAGGAGATGGAGATGACATGAGTTTCTCTTTTAAGGAATGGTTTCTTATATTTGACTTCCTGGGATTTAGGATCATTAATCCTTGTCCAATCAAAATTTATTGGAATAACATGTTTGTATTTATTCAACTCCACCATGCTTATCATATGCAAAATCTGATGGACTTTATCTATGAGAGTTGGGAGAGTATCATTTCCAAAGTGGACAATGACCATGGATTTTAGCTGAAGCCTTTTGAATAGATGTAATATTTAATAAGATTATAGATATGTGGATCAGAAAGGATTATAGAATACTTTGGAAATATAGTGCCAAAATAGGGACCTTGATGAAGGGGTCCAAGAAAATCTCCTATGATAGCATCATAAAATTATATGTGTCTAGTATCTACTACAACACACAAAGAAGCAATATTTGAAAATTGACAAACCAAAGGAACAAGGCCAAGTTTAACTGCTCCAAGATGAGCATATGTGTATCCTTGTTTCTTATCAAAATCTATTTTGGATATGCTAAGAAAATTTATTTGAGTTGGTTCATCTTGGTCTGTGAATTCTATGTCAACCAAAGAAAATGTTATCTGAGTGTGGGATTTATAGTTCCACTATTTCATTTCATTTTATAAACGTATTCTGGTAAGATACCAGGAAATTTCCATTCTGTGGAAGGATTAATATCATTCATTGTGATAATAGATGAGGAAGGTTCAACATTATGAAAGGATGATCTTCGTTCTGCAAGAGAAATAGAAGTATCTTTTGCATTATAGTCTAGTTTCTGGAGCTCAACTATATTGAGTGAAGGATCCATGGGACACTTACCAATTCATGCAGTAAATATAGCTCAAGAAGTATCCTACATGAAGTATGGGAGTTAAAACTTGGAGGGCTTGTTGTGGCTATCACTTTTCCTATGGCCTTCGAATATTTTTAAAACTAATCTCGGATACTATCACACTATTTCACATATAAACCTCATCCAAAATAATTTATATAGTACATTACTAAAAATTCATTCAAAATATATTGTAGAACAATTTTTGAAGTCGATATTTTATTGTTGACCTGGAGATTACGAAACCTAGAGTGGCTCTGATACCAACATTCCAAGACTGACTCCAAGTTTTATTTTTTGGCTTCAACACTAGACTCCACACTCTAGTATGATCATCTTCAGATGGTGAAGATTGTCATAGAATCACATAATTCTTATAATTTACAAAAAACGCTCTAAATAACTTTTGTTTTTTATCCCAACAGATCACCCTAAGGTGCAGAGGGAGATAATACATAGATATATTAACACACAAACTTAATTACAACTACATGAGGACCGCAGTTCATTAGATAATTTTGTATGGACGAATGATTTCCTATATTTATGTAAGAATTCCAAACTCAAATAGAAGGTCCTTCTGGAATTGCACAATTCTCTTGTAGGAAGACATTCAATATTCTTGAAAACATACCACATGACCAAGAAGGATTTTTTTGGGGAAGGTCTTAAAATTGATGTTCAAAAGTTTGTGTCTAGATGTTTAGTCTACGAACGGAATAATGGAGAAAAAATCAAGATTGCACGTCTCCTACAATCATTATTGATACCAATTCAATGTTGGGAAGAAGTTTCAATGGATTTTATTACAATTTTACCCAAATCAAAAGGAAATACTTTCATCATGGTAGTAGTGGATAGACTAACAAAGTATGCCCATTTTTTCTCTTTTTCTCATATATTTAAAGAAAGTATAGTAGCCACAGTATTCATGGAAACGGTTCTAAAGCTACATGGAGTCCCCGAGATTATTTTAAGTGTCAGAGATCCAATTTTCACTGAAAAATTTTTGGATTGAAATATTTTCTTGTTTGGACCTACTCAATTGGCTCACATCTCAAATTACCACCCTCAATCAGATGGGAAAATTGAGATTGTGAATAATTTCTAGAAGTACATATTCATTGTTTTTCATTGGATAGACAGACACAATGGTTCAAGTGGTTTCCATTGGCGAAATGGTGGTACAACACATCCTTCCATACGTCATAAAAAAATTCCCCATTTATAGCACTTTATGGATATCATCCTCCATCCATTACATCACCCTTGAAAGGGAATACAAAGTTTCAAGTAGTGGAGGACCATATAGGGAACCAACAAGAGGTTCTCAAACTATTAAAGGACAACCTAGTTATGGTACAAAATAGGATGAAACAACAACGAGATCAACATTGTAGCAAAAGGGAATTTGAAGCGGGGGATTGGGTATTTCTAAGGATACATCCATATAAATCCTCAACACTTGACTAATTGCAGGTGTTTCTTCATGAATAACTCATCTTCCCATGAAGAACTCATCTTAGCAAGGAGACCTAGTCTTAGGATCATCTTATCACATCTCATATTGTATTATGAATTGGATATATTTTAAAAGGAGGTTTCCCCCTCGAAGTGGACTATATTCATTGAATTTTTATCATTTTTAAGGTTTTGGATCCTAATAGTTTCTTACAAAACCACACTATGGGTCCAAATATGAAATGAAACATGTAGTCTACGGTCAACTTCTTTTTGTCTCTCCTATCCCAAACCAATTTGGTATAACCAATCATCTAGTTTATTTTTTTGTTGTTATAATTTATACCAAGATAATATGTGCCCTTGATATAGTGAGAAATCCTCTTTTCATTACTCGAGTGGATATATTTTAGTTCCTACATGAACCTAAAGTCCACACTAACAACAAAAAAAAATTCAAGTCAAATAAATAAGGCTACTAACAAGCTTCCTATAGAGACTAGCATAATACTATAGCTGACATACAATTATAATACTATAGATGTAATAATTCAATATATAGGGATTAATAAGTGGTTTTACACATAAAATGGGGCTTTTTCTAGGTCTTAACATGCTCCTCCCATTCAAACAAGTGTTTTCCTCAACTCTTGACTAACTACAGGTGTTTCTGCATGAAGAATTCATCTTCCCATGAAGAACTCATCTTACCAAGGGGACATAGTCTTAGGATCATTTTATCACGTCTCATATTGTATTATGAATTCAATGTATTGTAAAAGGAGGTTTCCCCCTTGAAGTGGATTGTATTCGTTGAATTTTTATCATTTTTAAGGTGTTGGATCCTAACAGATTCTTACAAAACCACACTATGGGTCCAAATCTGAGATCAAACATGTAACATGAGGTCAACTTATTTTTGTCTCTCCTAGCCCAATCCAATTCATTATAACCAATCATATGGTTTATGTTTTGTTGTGATAATTTATACCAAGATAATATGTACCCTTGATATAGTGAGAAATCATGTTTTCAGTACTTGAGTGGATATCTTTTAGTTCCTACATGAACCTAAAGTCCACACTAACAACAAAGAACATTTCAGGTCAAATAAATAAGGCTACCAACAAGCTTCCTATAGAGACTAGCATCGACTCTTAAAGAATTTCATTCCTTAGTAATCCTAACTCATGAATAATATGGTGCAACACAAATTATAGTTTTCCATATTAAACCTTTGTAATAGATTCAACAAATATTTAGGTTGATAAATAAATATACCATCATCCATTCAAAAAACTTGTATGCCAACAAATAAATGCAATAGATAAAAATCGGTCATTCAAATGTATCTATTAACTATTTCCTCAAACCCAAAATTAGTTTGTTACTATATCAAGTAATAAGTAAATCAATAACATATAGTGAAACAATTAAAGTATCATAATTTACAAGTAAAACAAAAATATTTTGATCTGATTCATGACATTTGAAACCAAAGTCGAGAAATAATTGGTTGACCTTTTCACACCACACCATGGGATCTTGTTTCAAACAATATAACAATTTCTTCAATCAACACCGAATATTTCCATCCTTCTCAAAGCCTAAGAATTACTACATATAAATATCCTTAGTAAGATCACCATGGAAAAAATCGCTCTTGACATCCATCTAAAGTACCTCCCATCCAAAATGAGCAACAAGTGAAAGAATAAGTCACAGATTTCATCTTTGTAACGAAGGAAAAAATCTCGATGTAGTCAATACCTTCCTTCTTAGGAAATGATTTTTCTACCATTGTAGTCTTATGCCTCTCAAAAATACCTTCAAGTTTAAATTTAATCATGTATACCCATCATCATTTCACCACATTATTTCCTTGCAGTTGAGGAACTAAATCCCAAGTTTTTTCTTCATCAAGGAATTGAATTGTTTATCCATAGAATTATCTCATTTAGTTTGACCATGTTCATCTACATATGTATCATGGTCACATGTATATAACACACATTCTATTAAGGAAACACTACCATATTATTTTTATTCTCCAATCTTCCTTGAATCATTTACATTTCCTACATCAACACTAGTGTTATCGCATAAAGTTGTCAAACACCGTATGTGTTTGTTGAGAAAACCCAAGTTTGCACCCCTACTCTGCCTCTCTCTTTTTTGCACACCATTCCTAGGCTTTCCCCCCTTCTGATTGATAAAGTCATTCCCCTTTCTGATCAATGATATGGTTTTCCTTAGAGTCTCTTTTGACTGATCCTCAGCTCAAGGTTTCTCTGTTTTCTTTAAAGGATGAACACACATCGTGATTTTTGGTCCAATTTGTTGGTCATCTTATTTTCTATTGATTGAGATCACATCGGGTAATCCAAGTCCTTTGTTTGTACATTTAACATCCATGAGCACAAAGCACATATTTCAGAGCAGTCCATTTCGGGCTTTAAACACAAGCAAATATCAAGTTTAGTTTTCAACAGCGGACATCCCCTGTGAATTTTAGTTCAGCGACCCTCGGGTATTCGAAATTATAAATTTGTGTGAGTTTTAGTGTCAATCAGAAGCCCCAAGATTAAATATCAAAAAAAGGTTAAGTCTGGGTCATCGGATCTCATTGGGGAGAGATCGACGGTAGGGAAACATTTCATAAATCGTGACTCTGGAGGATTTTAAGGGTTATTCGTCCAAAAACGTCTGGAGTCCTGAAACCCAGAGAAAATATGGGCCATCAATCAAGGGGACATGTGACGCCAGATATGAGTTGCGAAAAAAGTCATTGCAGGATTTTCCAGTTGAGGAGTGTGCCAAGGTCCTGAAGAGTCGAAGCCCAAACTCCCGAAATAATCATGGGTTGTTGATCTCAAACCAACAAGGACCATTTATATTGGTAGCAGTATCACCAGAAGCCCCAAAGAACTAGTTCCCGAAGTAAATATCGATCATCCAAATCAAGAGACCATGCGTCACCATATCCCTCACTTCAGAAGATTCACTTCGAAGGATTGTTGGAGTTATGCATTGAAAGGTCTCGAAGAGCAAAAGCCCGAACTCCCAAAGTAATTGTGAGTCATTGATCTTTGTAGTAGGAAGCAGGGTCCAGCCAAGAGAGGTGAATGGAAACAAAAGTGGGGCTTTCCCAGATCACATATCGCAATTAGATCAATAGCTCGTGCATATTTGACATCTCAAATTTGCGCAAGGATTAGTGGCTAGGAAGAATCCCTGGAGTTGCAGATCAAGCACCATGTTTCCTTCTCCATCAGATGATCAATATCTACTTCGGGAATCCAGACTCCTGGAGTTTTAGCTCCTCCCCTCTCACTTTCATCCAGAGAATTTTCTCCCAAAGTCCGTAGATTGCTACCGCATGTCCATCCAAATCTAACGGTGGTAGTTTGCTTCGAAAATACGAGCTTCAAGAGTTCCATTATCTCGACTCTTGGTTTCACTAAGAGCGTTTTCTTATGGAGTTAAGAATCAAGCATCGTGTTTCCTCCTCAGATCGATAGTCGTTGTTCACTTTAGAGCTTCAACATTTGTTTCAGGTTGCCACGTCACTCTGGGCCCATATTTATGCCAGCTCTACATGCATACCCCTCTCTAGGTCCAAAGTCCAAAGTACATGGCAGCTATTAACACAAACATTTGGCACCCTTATCATTCATGACATGTGGCATCTGTCTAGCGCTGACACATGACACTCATTTCAAGCATTTTTGGACGTGTCTTCAACCTATTTTTGAGTGACACATGTCACCCCTCCATCTATGACATGTTAGCATAGTGACGTCAAGCCTCCATGTTAGATCATCCTCCGAGAAGTGCTCTTGTTCAGCGCCAAAATTAGTGCCATCTCAAAGCGTGGTTAGAAGGATCCTAGGGTTGGAGGGCAGATAAAATTTAGCAGTGGCGCTAAATTCAGCAAGAGAGCCTAGATCATATATCATGACTAGATCAACAACCACGTTTCATTGCGGAGGCGCAACTTGCTCAAGTGTTAAAATTATTGAGCGGTCCCGCAATCGAAACCATGGTATAGTAAAAGAGCAACGTGGTGGAAGGTAGTGAATTGCGGGCTCAAAATTGGTGTGAATCCAAACCGCCTTTGACGGTCCTGCAATCAAGTGCTTGTAAGACGTCCAATGCAAGAGCAGTGAGTGAATGTCCCCTAGACATTAAGCCTCATCGCGATCCTGACAAAAAACAGTTAATGAAAAAGGAGTGGTGGTTGAAACCTCATCTCACTCCATAAATACAAGGCATGAAAGGATCTGGTCGTGGAGACAGAACTGTCATCCCAAGGTACCCCTATCGAAGGTTTTTTCTACATACCCATGCTGAGTTGATTTTGCATCTGATAGGAGGATACACACACATTCTAATAGAAGAAGGCACAGATGAAAGGATTTGAATGCAGTGGCATGATCATGCTTCTGGTAGTCGTGAATTGATTTCAGTATAAATCGAGAAGTTCAATATTTTGTTATGGTCATCAACTGGTTGAGCAGATCTCCCTATTTTTTAATATTTTGATGCATGTGTTGTTCTCTGGTTATTTACCAAACTTGAGACTTTCGCATTAATAGAAGTCAACTTCTCTCATCTCTTTGTAAAAACTGTGCTAAAACACTAGGGCATGGAGGATCCAGTCGAGGGTTGTAGTTCTATTGTAATGTAGGTTTCATTACAGTATTGTTGTGACCAATTTTAGTCAGCTTCGTTGTTATCTTATTCCCCCTTACCCTGAAAGGCTTGAGCATGGGGAATCCCGTCGAGTTGTTGTAGTTGAATCATAATGTAGGTTTGATTATTATGTTGTTGTGACATATTTCAGTATCTTAAACTTGAGTTCAAGAGTGCTCTTGAGCTTGATTTTTCTTTCACCAAACTGCTTGAAAGTCGAATGCCCATAGAAGTCTTGTTCACCTCTCTCACTAAGTCTTCCTTTTTCTCACACTTAAACCCAAATCACTGATTAAAGTTAATCAGGCCCTCACTTCCTTGTGCATTGTTTGTCCAGTTTATGTGTTAAAATCATTCTTGTACTGAGTTTTGTGCATTTGACCTCCACTCACAAAATCAACATCCACCAAACATTTTGATGGGTACCAGGCTTACCCTCTTGCAGTCTAAGGGTGACTCTGAGTGATAACATTAATTGCATCGTTTCTAGGGAACGATTGAATCCATTTCCCCTGGATTGAACAACAAATAAATTTTGATTTTGAAGGTGTATCAGAAATCAGTACCTTGAATATTCCAACTTGCACCTGGCGACTCCATTGTTTTAGTTGTGGATCCTAAAGGTAGACACAAGGTATACTCCACAGATTCCTCTAGTAACACCTGAAGCTGACCAAGAGAATATTATCAATAAAGGAAAGGGCCTCTTAAGAAGGACTTCCAGTTGTTGTACCAGGTGACTCTGGTGATTTACATGATTCTTCTTTTAAAAATCCAGTAGTTGTATCTAATTCTCCTTTTATATCATCTACTGGAGTTTCCAGAAGTTTAAATTTTGGAATCTTTCCTACTGAAATTCCCCCTTCTAGTCTTCAATTGGAAGGAGAAATTTTTGAAACGCATGTTTCCCCTAATATTGTAAATTGGTTTAGACCTAGAAGCTTAGAATATTTTCCCACTTTGGGCTTTCCTACTCCTCCTCCTATTAAATTTGATGTATCCAAAGAGGGGGAAACTTATTTTCCTTTGAAACCTATATCATTCTCCCCCAAAAATCAATCATTTCCCCTTTCCCCCAAAAACACAGTTGCATTCGTACCCGTCCCAACTCCATCTCCCACTAGTTCTCCTACAGTTCACATCCCAATGGCAGGTGATAATCGTCCTAAAAACAAGATGACTGACATAGTGGCTACTAGATATGCCCCTCTTGTTTTAACTCATCCTTTGAATGCTCTCCCAATTGGAGACTACCTTAATTACATGCCCAATTTCACAAGGGAGAAATACATAACCGCAGAATAACACCTTTCATATTTTTATAGGTATGCAAATAATCAAAACATTGCAGATGAAGATGTCTGGATGGGAGTTTTTTTACAGAGCCTAATGGTGAGGCTAGGAAATGGTTCATGGGATTAAATCCTGGATTTATTGGTGGGATTGAGGCTCTGGATGATTCATTCTTAAGACATTGGGGGGATAAAAAAGATTTCCTTTATTATATTACAGAATTTGGGGCACTTAAGAGAGAAGAAGGGGAATCTATTCCAGACTTCTCGAAGAGATTTAATAAGATGTACAATAAGATTCCCATGGAAATTAATCCTACAGAAACCTCTACCAAGATTACTTATGCTAGTGCTTTTGACCTTGATTTTTGCCTCCTATTGAGAGAAAGAAGAGTTACCTCCTTGGCTCATATGCAAGATGTATCCCTTGAAGTAGAATCCAATATATTGGCAGTTGACAAATTTAGGAGTAAGGTTGATAAAGATAGAATAAAGGGTAGGTCTGAAGCTTCAACCTTTGTTTCCTCTATTGCCCACCCTAAAGTGGATGAATTAACAAAACTGGTAAAATCAGTTTCTATAGAAATGGAGAAATTGAAATGTGAAGGAAGGAAGAGCTATCGGAACCCCCAAAATGTTGATAATAGGGGTAATTTCAGAAGACCAAATAATACCCCTCAGATCATCCAAAGAGATCAAAGAAATAGTGATAGGGACAATAAAAAATTCCAAGCCCCTCTCCAAAATAACGTGGTTACTAGTCAAGAAGGAGAAGAAGAAGATGTTGACCTTGAAATACATTGTCTTGTTGACACCTCCTCATCTCCTCATTTAACCCAATCTGCATATGAAGGGTACCTTGTGGATATCCAACTAAATGAGTTTAACAAAGGGTAAAGGACCAGTGGAAATCCAAATAGATACAACCTCAGGTCCCAGAAGAAGGAAGGAAATCCTGACATTCCTAATCATCCTACTAGACTAAAGAATCCAACTAAGAGTGTGGCAGCTAGAAACAAAGAAAAAGAGGCACAAAACCCCAGCCATTGGTTAATATCCCTACCCCAAAAGTTAAGGAGATTGTAAAGCCTCCCTCCTCTTTTAGCTATGAGAATGAGATTCAAAAGATTAAAATCCATGTACCTTTCTTGGAGTTAGTTAAAATTGAGGATTTCAAAAGATACCTCTCCAAAGTGTTGTAGCCTGAAACTTCATCTCATTCCACTGATTCAGTCAACCTCCAAGATGGAAATCCTTCTATCATACTAGGACCTTTGGTTGAGGATAGAGATGACTCTTCCCCTCCTTTCTATACCTCATTGAACATCCATGATAAGGTGTTGCACAACTTCTTGATGGATTCAGGGACATCTCACAATCTCATGCCTAAGATTGTCATGGAGGAAATTGGGTTGGATGTTACAAAAAATTACCATGACCTGTATTCATTTGATTCTAGGAAGGTGAAGTTCCTTGGGGTTATCAAAGACTTGGTTGTTTCCATGTTCCAGTTGCCAATTAAAAGTGTGGTCATGGATATTGTGGTGGTTGATGTTCCCCCTAAGTTTGGTATGCTATTGTCTAGATCTTGGATTAAAATATTGGGGGGCACGTTGTAGATGGATCTTTCATATGCCACTATTCCTGTGTTTGGGGAAGAGCATAGAAGTCTTTACAGGGAAGCTCAACTTTCTTACATTATCAGTGATGAAGAAAATCCGACAAACCACCACATTTTTGTAGTAGACACTGATCTAGGAACCAGTATGTTATAACTCACTGATGGACCTCAAGCACCTATTGAAATCACAAAACATCCCATAACCTCTTGTGAAGATCCCCCTTCCAATATCTCTATTTGGAAAATGTTTTTTGATGGAGCCTCTTCTAGGGAAAGTGTTGGGGCTAGGGTAGTTCTCATTTCCCCTACCCAAGAAACCGTAGCTTTTTCTTTTAATATTGAATTTGAAACAACAAACAATGTGGCAAAATATGAGGCACTTGTTTTGGGTTTAAGAGTTTCCAAAAACATGAATATTGACGAGCTAGCAGTATTCGAAGATGTTGAGTTAATTGTACATCATGTCATAAATTTGTATCAAGATAAGCACCCTAGGTTAAGGGCCTACTGAAACAAAGTCTGGGATCTTGTTGATAGTTTCTTCTTGTCTTTTAATATATCTTTTGTTCAAAGAGAGGAGAACACTATGGCAGATTCCTTGGTTGTTTCAGCAAGTAAGTTCAAGGTTCCTTTGCCCCCTAAACTCAAGTATGATGTGGAGGTAAAATACAGGCCCTCTATTCCTGACAATGTCAAACATTGAAAGGTTTTTGAGGATGATCTTAAGATAAAAAGGTTTCTTGAGACTATGGATGAATTTTCTTATTTTCATATTGATCTGGATCAGGATTCCGAAGAAGGCCTTCATGCTGATGTTTTTCTTAATAAAAATTTTGACCATCATATTGTTTAGTTTCCGAGTATCCCTTTGGAGAGGTTGTTTGATGGAAATGATGTTGTTGTAAAGGATAAATGTTCGACTGAAAATGATGATGTGACTGAATGAAATTTGGGAGAAGAGGAAGAACCAAAATATGTCAAATTGTCTAGTAGGTTGTCAAAGGAGAAAAGGACTGAATATGTCAAGCTTACGAAGGAGTTTGTTGATGTGTTTTCCTGACAATATGAAGATTTGATAGCATTTGACACTATAATCATTGAACACAAAATCCCTTTGAAATAAGATGCCAAACCTTTCAGGTAGAAACTTGGACAGATAAATCCCATGTTGCTTCCTATTATGGAAAAAGAAGTGAAAAAGTTGTTGGATGCACAGATCATCATCCCCTTGAGATTTTCAAAATGGGTGGCTAATTTGGTGCTTGTGAGGAAGAAGAATGGGGAAATCAGATTATGTGTAGACTTCAGGAATTTGAACAGGAGCTCCAAAAAGTACAACTATCCCTTGCCAAAGATGGAACACATTTTATAGAAAGTGACTAGTTCATCCAGGATGTTTATGATTGATGACTTCTTTGGCTACAATCATATCTCTGCACTACCTAAAGATAGAGAGAAAAAAACTTTCACTACTCATTGGGGACCATTCATGTATGCTAAAATTACTTTTGGATTGATGAATGCAAGAGCAACCTTCCAGTGAGTCATGGACATTGCCTTCATTGGGGAAAAGGACATATTTGTAGTCATCTATCTGGATGGCATTGCAGTATTCTCAAGGTCCAATAAAGAGCATTGTTATCACCTAAAGAAATTCTTCTTGAAGTATAGAAGGTTTGGTATCTCCCTCAATCCTAAGAAATATTTATTTTTTATGAAAGAGGGACACTTTTTGGGGCATATTGTGTCAGTTGAAGGGGTGAGAATTGATCCAAGAAGGGTAGAGGCCATCCAGACCTTATCTTTTCCTAGATATAAAAAAGAGGTTCAGTCTTTCTTAGGTAAAATCAACTTTCTGAGGAGGTTCATTTATAATTTTGTTGATTTGGTTAAACACATTAAAACCATGCTTAGAAAAGGAAACAAAGTAAAATGGACTATTGAGTCTAGAAAATATTTTGAACAAATCAAGAGGTATTTGACTAAAGCACATGTGCTCATCATCCCTAACTATTCTAAGGAATTTTTGATATTTTCTTTCGCCTCATCTGATACATTGGCTGTTGTTTTTCTACAAAAAAATACAGAGGGGTTAGAGCATCCTATTTCCTTTTTCAGCAGAGCATTGAGGGATGCATAAATGAGATACAATATCATGGAGAAGCAAGCATATGCTCTAGTCAAAGCCCTCAAGGCTTTCAGAAGCTATGTTCTGTATTCAAATATTATTACATATGTCCCCTCGGCCTTAGTAAAGGTGATACTGATCCAACCTGATATAGATGGGAAGAGAAGAAAATGGATTGCCAAAATTCTGGAGTTTGACCTGGAAATAAAACCCACCAAATTGGTGAAAGGCCAAGGTTTAGCCAGGTTACCAACTTAATCAAATTGCAAGGCGTTGGGGGTTAATTTCATGAACACATACTCAGAAAATCAGCAAACTAAGATTGTTGATAAAGACTCTCATGTCGACCTCAACTTAGCAGAATCCACCTGGTATAAAGACATAATATATTTTCTATAGAAGTTGATGCCTCCTGATGGTTTGAAAAAAAACAAGGTGAGAAATTTGAAACTCAAAGAAATAAAATATTGTCTCATTGATCAAGTTTTCTACTGGAAGGATCCTCTGGGAGTTCTACTGAGATGTCCAGATCCACAAGAGGCCCAAAGAGCTTTGACTGATTTTCATGACAGCTCATGTGGAGGGCATCATTTTTGGAGGACCACAACTTATAAGATCCTTAGAGATGGGTATTTCTGGCCCAACCTTTTTACTGATGTTTTTACAAATATTAGAGCTTGTGCCAAGTGTCAAAGTTTGCTGGAAATAAGTAGCTAAAATATTTTCCTTTGAAACCTGTAATGGTTTCTGGACATTTTCAGTAGTGGGGTCTTGACTTCATTAGAGAGATTAACCTAGCCTCAAGTGGCCATCAAAGGTGGATTTTGACTGCCACTGATTATTTTACCAAAAGGATAGAATCCATCCCTACAAGGAGTGCCTCCCACAAGGTAATCATAAGATTCCTCAAAGATATCATGTCCAAATTTGGCTGCCCAAGAAGGATTGTTACAGACAATGTTGCCTCTTTCAGAGCTGAACTATTAATCAAGTTATGTGAGCAGTATGGAATTACAATAGTCCATTCTACTCCCAACTACCCTCGGGGAAATGGTTTAGTAGAGTCCTCCAAAAAAATCCTCATAAATATCATCAAGAAGTTGTTAGAGGACAACAAGAAAGCCTGCAATTCAAAGCTGAAGTTTTCATTATGGGCTGACAGGGTTACAACCAAAAGGTCACTTAGCATGTCCCCTTTTCAGCTCATGTATGGGGTTGAGGTTATCTTTCTTACTCATCTTGCCTTTCGGTAGCCAAATTCCTCTAGGAATACCAAGGATAACCTAGTGATCTGGTCAGGAGAATACAACAGCTAGTAGAAGTACAACAGAATAGGGAGCAATTGCTTGATAAAGCTCGGGACCATCAGCATAAAATAAAATGAGCTTTTGACAAGGGGGCAAGCAAGGAATATTTTTAACTAGGAGATCTAGTGCTCAAATGGGATGCCCCCAAGAAAGACAAATGTAAACATGGTAAATTCGAAGCCTTATGGATTGGTCCCTTCAATATTTCTAAGGTATTTCCAAACAACACTTATAGATTGTAGAACTTGGAGGATTCTTAAGTTTTGGGTGGCCTTGTCAATGGGAATTTTTTGAAAAAGTATCTTGTCTAAGTCATGATTGGATTTCAACCATTGCAATTACCACTTTCTTTTATTTTTGGTATTAATAAGTGACTCCATAACCAAAAATCTAAGGCACTGGAACTGCACATTCTTGGCATCTCGCAGGGAGCATGCCATCCCCTATGGAGCCAAATTTTATCACATAAAGTTGTCAAATATCGTATGTGTTTGTTGAGAAAACCCAAGTCCACAACCCTGCTCCACCTCTCTCTTTTCCGCACACCATTCCTAAGTTTTTCCCCCTTCTGATTGATAAAGTCAATCCCCTTTCTGATCAATGATCTAGTTTTCCTTAGCGTCTTGTTTCACTAATCTTTGGCTTAAGATTTCTCTTTTTTCTTTAAAGGATGAATGCATATCGTGATTTTTGGTCCAAATTTTTGGTCATATTAATTACTATTGATTGAGCTCATATTGTGCCATCCAAGTCCTTTGTTTGTACAGTTAACATCCATGACCACAAAGCGCATCTTTCAGAGTAGTCCATTTCAGGCTTGAAACAGAATCAAACAAGAAGGTTCAGTTTTCAATGACAAAGATCCCCTATGAAGTTCATTTTAGTGGCCCCCAAGTATTCGGAATTATAAATTTGTGTGAGTTTTAGGGTCAATCAAAAGATGCGGGATTAAAGATCAAGAAAAGGTTAAT
The DNA here is from genome assembly GCA_009831015.1 of Picea engelmannii. Lineage (NCBI taxonomy): Eukaryota > Viridiplantae > Streptophyta > Pinopsida > Pinales > Pinaceae > Picea > Picea engelmannii. The sequence continues at coordinate 576,942 of ML777628.1, read as the reverse complement.
TCTGGGTCGTCGGATCTCATTGGGGAGAGATTGACAGTAGGGAAACATTTCATAAATTGACACTCTGAAGGATTGAAATATTTATTCATCCAAAAAATTATGGAGTCCCGAAACCCGAAGAAAATATGGGCCATCGATCAAGGGAACACGCGGTGCCAGATATGAGTTGTGGAAAAAGTCGCTGCGAGATTTTCCAGTTGAGGAGTGTGCCAAGGTCCAAAACAGCCGAAGGTCGAACTCCTGAAACAATCGTGAGTCATTTATCTCAAACCAACAAGGACCATTGATCTTGGAAACAGTATCACTAGAATCCCCAAAGTACTAAAGGTCATGAAGTAAACCTCGATCATCCAAATCAAGAGGCCAGGCATCACCAAATCCCTCACTTCACAAGATTTACTTTGAAGGATTGTAGGATTTATGCATTGAAAGGTCCCTAAGAGTTGAAGCCCAAACTCCCGAAGTAATTGTGAGCCATTGATCTTCACAGTAGGAAGCAGGGTCCATCCAAGAGCAGCGCATGGCAACAAAAGTGGGCTTTCCCAAATCATAGATAGCGATCAGATCAACGACTCGTGCATATTTAGTATGTCAAATTTGTGTGAGGATTAGTGTCTAGGAAGAAGCCCCGAAGTTGAAAATCAAGCACCATGTGTCCTTCTCCATCAGACGGTCAATATATACTTCGGGAATCCAGACTCCGAGACTTTTAGCTCCTCCCCTCTCGCTTTCATCCGGAATATTTTCCCTCGAAGTCTGTGGATCGTTGTCGAGTGTCCATCCAAATATAACGATGGTAGTTTTATTTGGAAATCCAAGCTTCGGTAGTTTCAACATCTCGACTCCTGGTTTCATCTAGAGCGTTTTCTCCTAGAGTTAAGAATCAAGTGCCACGTGCCCTCCTCAGATCGATGGTCATTGTTCACTTCAGATATTCGACATTATTTTTAGGTCACCACATCACTCCGGGCCCATATTTATGCCAGCTCTACATGCAGACCCCTCTCGAGCTTTGAATTCCAAAGTAAGTGGAAGTCGTCAGCATATACATCTGGCACCCTTATAGGTCATGACACATGGAATCCATCTAGCACTGACACATGGCACTCATTTCAAGCATTTTCGGATGTGTCTTCAACCTATTTTTTAGTGGCACATGTCACCTCTATGTTTGTGACACGTCAGCATAGTAACATCAGGCCTCCACATCAAGTCATCCTCCAGGAAGTGTTCTCGTTCAGTGCTAAAATTAGCGCCATATCAAAGTGTGGTTAGAAGGATCCTAGGGTTGGCAGGCAGATAAACTTCATCAGTGGCACTAAATTCAGCAGGAAATCCTAGATAACAGATCACGAACATATCAATGGCCACTCTTCAGTGTGGGTATGTAACTTGCTCGAGCGTTAAAATTATTGAGAGGTCCCGCAATCAAAACCATGGTATACTAAAAGAGCGAGGTAGCATAAGGTGGTGAATTGCGGGCTCAAAAGCGGTGTGAATCCAAACTGCCTTTGACACTCCTGAAATCATTTGCTTTTAATACGTCCAATCCAAGAGTAGCGTGTGGCCACCCCCTAGACATTAATCCTCATCGTGATCCTGAGAAAAAGAAGTTAATGAAAAGGGAGTGGTGGTTGAAACCTCGACTCACTCCATAAATAGAAGGTGTTAGAACTTTGTAAATTTTGTCTTGATGAATAGACAAATGACAGAGGTAACTATTTCAACCAGATTTAGAGATGGGCACTGGCCTGCTCAACTCAGAGAGGGATCTCTCATGTCACTTGATATTTATTTGGAAATCGTTGTCTAGATTTGGTTTGTTTTGGGGGGTATTATAAATTTGTTGAAGAAGTGGGGGGTAACATTTGGGATATGGAGTCAGAAATAAATAATGTAGTGGAAGGTCATTAGAACCTATCTATAAGATAAAGTCTAAGTGAGGAAATGAGTCTGATTTTTCAAATTGAAATTTTCATGGAAAAAGAAGAAAAAGGAAAACACATAACTGCTTCAAAGAATATTAAAATGAATTATAAAATAGTTGAGAAAAGAATCACATGAATTTAAATTGCTAAGTCTAGAGCATCATCAGACGAATTCCAGACTTTTAACTCTCCAATTTAAAAGAGGAACTTGCAAATGGAATCTTGAAGACATAGGAAACACACACTATGAAAGAAGATAGAACTCATATCACATCCAATTAGAATATTTTCATAAATAGTTCAAAAATTGATTTTGCATCATATATTCAGTTTGGTTCCATGATCTTACAAAGTCTACCTGCAATGAGGGCAGGCCCCCTCTCCATCATTTCTATATCCTTGGGATGATATATATAGTGGATTCGCTACAGGATTCAAAATGATTAAAATTCCTCATAGTTCTAAAAATAGAGGTCAGTTACAAAAAAGAGTAAAGTGTAACGACAATTTTCCTACATTACAAGGATCATTACAAATAGGTTTGACATATTTGGGGATTTTTCCTTAGAATTCCATACGTTCAAAAAAAATTGGAACATACTCAATTCTAAATTCATTATAGCTTGGTGATTTCCTCCTTTAGAGTGCTCAACCAGGATAGTTGATTTTCCCCGACGCTCTCAACCGCCTCATCTCTGATTTTTGTCTTATGTCGTTTGCTCCGCTTCTTCTTTACTGCTCGCTTGTAGAGTTCATTCATGTGTCTGTTGATAATTAGGTCCCTCATAACAGAATTTAATCTGACCCCTAATTCTAGTTCTGTCGCAAGATCAGTATGGAATTTGGTTGCTAATATCTGTGTAATCATCCTTTATTTCTTACTCATTGATAAACTTGTCATGTTAGTTGTAAAATCTGTTTTACTGGATACTGTTTGATTGTCTTGGTCCATGTATTCCAATTTTGCAAAGACCATGATTTTTGTTTTCCTTAACTCTACAGAAATCTAAAAGTTGATCTAGTTTGAGATTATTTCTCTTATGAATGAGACGATGATTGCTCGGAGTAAAATAATGCCACCCATATTTGAAGATCAGTGGTCCTCGAGTTCTAAGCATGAATTACTGACAGGATTACTTGCAGGTACATTGGTTTTCCATGCTTCACTAATCTATTTTGAATGATGAGCCTTTGAGTTAGTTATCTGACGACATTCACCTGACATTTCCAAACGGGAAGTACCTGAATGGGTGACATGAGGTGAATTGACTAGCCATCACCTTCCCCCATAAGAAATTTGTATTTGACATATTAGGCCACGTGACATCGAGGCTTTTGAGAAAATGGTTTCTGGAAGACTTATTTTCGCCCCGATGTACCTCTAAGGGCACCATGTGTCCACGAATAAAATCACAGTAGCTTTCCTCGACCCACCTTCGCATAATTAAATTACGTGTTATTTCACCACCCGATATGGGTATCGACCATTGATATGGGCTTTCTCAAGATCCACGGTCTGTCAGATCATCTCCTATGTGCTCCCTCTATATTTTTCCACATGACATCATATATGTCCTGGGATTCCAAATTGCATCATGTCTCCACATCGCTTTAGTCTTCTGCTAAATTTAAAACTCAGATTTCAAGCATAATCATTATGGTGATAACATAGGCTCCAACTAGGGATGTTATCCTCCCTGTGAGGTAGCAAAGAACTGTAGACCTGGTTCCTTCTTTGTTGGGCCACTTTCAAAACATGTGTTTTCATCATGTTACATCTTGGAGACTGAACGTCAAATCTTAAAACCGGACTTTGCAAACTGCTCTCAACTGGATGCTGAAAAAATACGGCTAGGATCTAACTGTACATACTACTAAAAATTTAAAACAATGCTTGACCAACAATCTTATTTCCACACTCCTACCTACCCTAATTGTTGAAAAAGGACTGTCAATTAAGTGAAATCATAATCCCAATGTAGACATGACAACATTCTATCCACCGTTTGTTTTCTTTGCACTTGCTTGTACCAAAGCCCTTTTGCTAATAATTCATTCAAAATTTTATCCATAAGTCCATTTCTTAAAAAATTTAAAGAGCTTGGACTGTTCACTTCCTCCAACAGGATCACAAATGGATCTTCTAAAATATGCACAAAAAATCATCATGTTTCACTCCTTCCACTGCATTTTTGTTTCCAGGTGATTCAACTTGTTGACTTTTATTGAAAAACTGACAGATTTGTTAAGAAGTCCGGTAATAAGAATTTCTTGAGTCATAAGGCAACCATGGCTGGAGAACATCATCCAGTTTAAAAAGACTCATATTTGATGAAGACATTGATTTGTTGCAATCCACTATTATTGGTAGATTCTGATTGTAAAACATTTCCATATAATGTGTCTTGGGATCATGAATCATATGAAAGAATGTTTCCTTTTCAAGATTCAATATAGAAGAGCAAGCTTCCTCCACAAATGTTTTTTCACTACTTGGAGTCTCCATAGATGAAGTTTCAAAATCTTCATCCATGTCTAGGCCGCTTAGAAATAGGATCATTACATCATTTTCAAGGAAAGAAAGTGTAAATGTGTTGAACTTGCACAGATCTAGCTAAACAATAATACACACATTTTCAGAGAGAATTGAAAAAGAAGAAGAAGGAGAGAAAGAATGGAAAGAATTCTCATTAACCATTGTGAATAATGAATAATTTACACATTATATACTCTGTATATCTCAATAAGTTCAAATTGATGTGAACCAAGTCGATATAGTGGTGGTCTAGAGTGATATGGACACACACGAGTAGTTAAGGTTGTGAACTGCCACCTATTATAGTCTCTTAGGAAGTTACAGGAGTGAACTGCCACCTAGTTGAGTTAACTAGTCAACTAGTCTTCAGTTAACTAACTGAACAGAAAGTAGTGAGGAGTTAACTCAAGGAATCAAGCCTAATGTGCCACTCTAGTGATGATACCAAGGCAAGGTCAAATTATCATGGTGATTGTTGTAGGAAAATCTCCCTGCGGACAGGTAGATCACCTCTAAGGCTTGACCTTAACCCTAGACAGAAAAATGCTTAACGTGGACACTGACTTCCTTTCAAATCTATCTAAACTAACACATGAGAAGGAAGGATAACATAAGTACATTTTAAACGACGTTTGTCCCTGCACGCTCCGAGTTGCGCTCCAATCCTCTGCTCCTCGCTGAGGTCTACAGACAAACAAGATACGACCACTTCCTACTCTATTGATATTAGCTTGAAAATAGATCTATCAACCAATGATAAGTTCATGTAACATCAGGCACAAACTAGAAAGAAACAGGCCAAGCGTGTCATATTGATGAGAATAATGACAGTATTACTTACAATCATAGATGCGAATGCGACGGCTTCATCAAGTCCTCTTCGTCTAACCCTTGCTCGAAAGATCCACAACCTGGTTAACAGCAGCTTCACTGATCACTTCTCCTTTGGCTGACTATTTGTTTCCTATGAGATCGTAGGTTTCATGCTAGCAATTCTTCCCCCTTTCCACCATCATAGAGATTGCTTATATAGGTTGGGAGCAGCTTAACCTCTTGAGTTATGTTTAGAAAAAGTTGGGAACCTCCTCCTTATATCAAGGATATGTTGATGGAACCAAGAATTCGAGTACAAATGCCTCCTAATCTCGAAATATCTCTTCCTTATTCTCCTCACCGGGCTAAAAACTTACCCAGATTAGGGAGCGCTCCTTCAAAAGGGGCATCAGAGCGCTAGAACGCTCCCAGAGAGCCTTTAGGGGAGCGCCAGGGCTTCAAAAGTGGGCAGCGCTCCTGCAGAAGGGTGTAGGAGCATTATAACGCCCCCTGAGGCCTTATAGGGGAGCGCCAGCGCTCCTAAGGTTGTTTCAGGGGAGCATTCTCCCTCAAAACTCTTGATTGGAAGCCCTTTTCAGGTGTCAAGAGATGTTTGACTCCAGTGAACCAGTTCTCCTTCTTCAAACCAAGTACATAAGATGTTTTAAGTGCCTCCTTAGTGTCGTCATCATGGTAGTATGATTCAACAACGTTTGCGACACTTGTAACCAACTTGCGACACTTGCGAAAGTTGTAAGGAAGTTGCAACACTTACGACAATTGAGAGGAATATGCAACACTTATCCAGTGGAGTGATTTTGATGTGTAACAGAATGCCCCCCAAAGTATGAAGTCAGAAGATGTGAACTGATGAATGAAATACTTTGTAGACGTTCAAGCAAGGGTATAGACTCGGAGAACCTGAAAGAAGCTGCACACAAACATCCAACAAATATCATGGCATATTTCAAAACCCAAGGTAGGCATACCTATGCTTGGGTGATTGAGACTTGTAAGGTATGGCCGCCATAATATACACTGCGGATCCATAATTGTATTGATAAAAAAGGGTATATCCACCGAAGATACAATGTGGATCTGTACTTTGTTGACTCGAACTGATCGTAGCCATGAAAGATACACAGTGGATCTACGAGATGACAAGACATAGCCACGACCAATACAAAGTGGATCTATGTAACAGTGTATGTGTTCTTTGTCCAATAGAAGCTCCTTTGCAACCTGGAAAAAGCACATATCAAAGTGATTACTCAACCCAGGGTCTTCTTACCAATCCCAACGGGGTACGATCCTAACCATGTGAATAGATGTCTTGATGTCGAACATGGCAGAAACCATTTGATTACCGGTCAATGAGGTAAACCGTTAACAAGTGCGAGGGAGATCACCATTAATGTCAATGATTCCCAAGGTACCTTAGTACATTCCATCGAACGTGAATAGATGAGCTGAGGTCGAACATTCGTGGAATCATTCGATCAGAGGTCAATGATGCAAACCCACTGTCGAATGTGAGGAGGCCTGCCATTGAGGCATGCAGGTCCCATAGTACTAATTAGTTTCTAAGTCTAATCCCCGGATAATGTTCTGAAGTCGACAGGGATAGAATCATCGAGGGAGGGCCTTGATGTATCCCCCATCAACGACACGAAACGAACATGGAGATGTGATTGGCAGATCAAATGGACATGGACTGACACGGGTTCTGAGACAAGATATTTGGGATGGTTGACTCTCGAGGCAGATACTTCCCTTGAACATTGAGGCACAACATCAAAACATGACATGGACCAAAACTTATGCAATGGATGTGATGACTTGCGTCGGGTGACCCAAAGGAGTGAAAGGAAACTCAAAGATTGGCTCAGTGCAGAGGTTCATCGGATTATGATATGAGCAGATGACAAAGTGTCGTGTTCAAGGGTGACTCTAAGATGTGTTGGATGATGTTCTCAAGAGACTGCTTGGCTTGCTCCTTTCAATTTTTCCCCCATCCAGATAGATGAGTACCTCTTTTTGATTTAATGAGATCGAGGAGGATAACACATGCTCGATATAACTTACCTTTGGTAAGTTCCTCTTCCTTTGTTTAATGAACCGGAAGAAGTAAGGGATCGGTCTCGTATGGGCCTATCGATGTGTGCTTTAACGAGTCCAAAGACAGAAAACTCAAAGGTTTTTCGGGACTATAGAGTTTGGAAAAACGCTTTAAAAGAGAACTCTCTCATTTCCTTTTTCGTACAGTAGTCCGACGAGACCGAAAAAGGGTTAAACTATCGCTCGCAAGACGCCCTTTTTGACCTTTTAATGAGTGTGAAAGGAAGCAAGATCACTCGACAATATTTTCATGTTTAGAGAGTCTGAAAAGGGTTTAAAGGAGACTCCAGGGGGGTTCCTTTTTCGTGTATTCGTATCCAGACAAGTCCGAGAAAAGAGATAAAAGTTTACCTGGTTACGTTCTCATATTGTCGAGCTTGAGAATGAACTAAGACTATGCTCATCAGTATGACAAGGTGAATAACCGATCAGGACCGCCAGGAAACCTGCGATGTCAAAGCTACAAACCAGAGTTTAGCGAAGCCATTTACATCATTAGAGAAACCCACAAATGACCATACCTTATAAAAAATGGAATTCTATAAATAAGAATTGATTCAAAAATTAATTTACCATTTCATTTGCAAGGATTTTTGGAGTCGTGGAGAATCTCACTTTGGAGCAAATCTTGTTTTTCTCGTTGCTGGAGCTACGATCGATCATTTCACTCGCCGTTCGAACCAGGTAGGTGCCCATCCCTTTCTCTTTCAATTGCATGGTTTCAAATTGATTTTCATGGCATTATTTATTTCAAAACACAAAGCCCTAGGTCGCCCCTCTTTGACCAAATCGGCCTCCTTTTAAAAGTTAATGAAATAGGGGGATTATTATGAAAAAATGCGTTAGAGAAGGGTTGGTACGATGTCTACACCCTTGCAATCAATTAGGCAATTTGTTCTCTGAAAAAGAAACTCATAAAAGTTCTCCCCAAGTGCCCATGCCCCCCCATAATCGTTTTGCATTTTTATAACGTTTTAATTGTTATTTGGCAAATGTTAAAGGGTGTGGTGGTCAAAAAGAGTAAGAGATAGCTTTTAGATGACATGGGTACTTTGTTTTATGTTTTAAAATGTTTTTTTAAAATCGCCGAAATTATCAAAACGTGAAGAATAATGAAATTCTTGTTTTTTCTATTTTGTAGGTTTCTTCGGCAATCATGATTGAATGGAAAGAGAGGGAACACGAGATGGATGATTTCGCCACTCTATGGAGTCCTCATACGCGGGCCGCTTTGCGAGCTTGTGGCTTGCTCAAGTTTTTCAAATTGCAAAAAATGAAGAGAGAGATTCTACTGCTTGAGCACATGATCGGTCTTTGGGACGTTGCGGAACAGGGATTCTATATTGGTACACAAATCCTAACCATTGAGTTGGAATATGTGTACTTTTTGACCGGCCTCTCGAAAAGAGGGGTCCCTATATCTTTCACTGGACAGAGGGCATTACCTGAGCAGGTGGACATGTATCTGGCACGTCACTGTATTCCGGGAGCAAGGTTGGTAGGGGGCAGGATCCCTATCAAGGATATATGAGATCTGCCTCTCCGGTCTATATTATTCGCTATCACAAGCATGACTGGAAGTACTAGTGCTCATTTGGCATTGAGATCACAGGTGGCCTATTGTGTTCAGTGTTTAGAGCCAACACTGTTCAACTGGAGTGTAGCGTTCCTTCGGAATGTGAAGGAACAGATCTCACGGTGCAGGACTGGTCAGAAGCAGTTCGGCTATGGCTCATTTTTGGTCTCGTTCTTTCTAGAGCGCATCCCTTAGATGCAGCCTCAGATATCATTGGCAGTACGCCCAGTGGACGAACCTCGGATGGCGAGGTGGACTAGTCTGTCTCCAAGACTAGTTTCAGAGTCAGAGTTCCACTTCACTGGTGATTTTTTTCCTGGTTGAGACAACAGTTCCTCTGGATAGAGGACTTCCCTTATGCTGATGTAGACTTCCGTGGGAGTATGGACTTGATTTTTCCCGCGGGGGAAGACTGGGATGAGTTAGGTAAGAGACTAAGCCATACCTTGTCTAGTTTTCAATGTATATGCATTTTTTTGGGTATGTAAAAGAGTTTTAACAGATGTTTTGTTTCCAACATGCAGACAAGGGAGCAGTGTGCCCAGTTGATATACTAGTACCAGGTCATCGTGGAGGCGCCCCAGTCACAGCAGATCCAGTGGTACCAGTTATGGGTCTCCGGGAGGTCGAAAGAAACCTCCAAGGCCTTACGATGGGCATCCCTCCTCTGCGGAGGGGGGAAGTGCCTTTACATCTGCAGCGGCACACTGTAGGGGTACCAGAGAGTATCAATTCTTTGTTGAGGCACGTAGTGCGTGCAGTAGTATGTTACTCACAGCACAATGCAGCGTGGGGAGATTAGAGTCTCCCTGTGATCATGGTTTTTGTATGCCTTGTCAGGCGATGTTGTATGGGTGAACAGACCTAAGATTTTTCCCTTTTACATACTTTTTGATGTAAAGCAAACATTTCAGTCACGCCATATATATATATATATATATATATACAGTTTTGAGTTTTTATGGTGCCGATGATTTGTACATGATGATGTCTATGATGTGTTTTAATTTACATGTAATGTACAGTTTTTGCTTTCCTTGAATCTTATCTGTGGGCTAAATACCGATCCATGATATAATTAGCTAATGAATCTGAAACACTATTAAGTTCTCTCGGGATATATCTATATTCAATGTAATCGAACATTCATTCAAGATGACAAACTTGCAAGTGTAGACGTAGCAGGATAGGACTACGGATAGCGTAGATGCGGTTGAGTTGATAAACCACGAGTTGGGAGTCTAAGTAAATAATGATACGAGAGATACCTAGGGAGGAGGCTTGGGTCAACAGGCCAATGACACCGTGGTATTCTGCCATATTGTTGGTTGCTGGTCCTAAACAGATGCCTCCTGAACTCACCACCTCGTCAAACTGATAAATAACCCATGTTGCCGAAGCAATGTTTCGGGTATGTCAGCTGGCGCCATCCGCGAACCCAAAAAAGATAGGAAGGGCAGACGTCATCTGTGCATGAAAACACAGGCACAGTCATGAGTGGCAATGGTAAAGACTCGAGCACGCGAGAGAAAAAGACACACCAAACTAAAATGCAATAATGTACAAAGTACAGATGCTAGGTGATCTAGGCATAGTACTTTTTAAGGTAAAGCCCATTTTGGGGCTCTCCCAGGGAAACTCCATCATGATCTATTAGTTCATAAGCACCTCTGTGTAAAAAATGCTTCACGATGTAAGGACCATACCACATAGGTTCTAACTTTCCTGTTCCCAATTTATCGTGTGCTTGGTCGTAAACGAGGACTAAGTCTCCTTCTGCAAAGTCTCTAGGTTGGACAGATTTGTCATATTGATTCTTGATTCGTTTCTGATGTGCCTCATTAACGAGAGCATCATCGCGGCATGTTTTGTCCAGCTTGGATAGGTACAAGAATCGTTCTTCTTCCGTAGAAGTATGGGGCAGGATTTCTACTTTCAATTTGAGTGATGGAATTTCACACTCGATTGGTAGGACGGCTTCAATGCCATAGACCAACTGGAAAGGCGTGAATCCGGTTGAGGTTTTCACCAAAGTGCGATAGGCCCAGAGAGCGGAAAACAGTTGTAAATACCACGATGTTGTTTTTTCTCCTACCATTCGTTGGATCATGGTTTTTAGGAATTTGTTGATAGCTTCAGCTTGCCCGTTCGCTTGATGGTAGTAGGGGGCTGAGTTTTCATGGCGAAAACCCAATTTGACATGTAACTCGCTCATCATCTTGTTTTTGAAGTGTGCACCATGGTCGGTGATGATGGCACATGGTACACCAAAACGAGTAATGATATGGTTGAAGAGGAAAAGAGCTACAGTACGGCCATCATTCAGGAAGGTAGGCATAGCCTCAGCCCATTTCGTGAAGTAGTCGACGGCGACGATGATGTAACCGTGCCCCCCGGCTAAGGTAGGCTTACACTGCATGAAATCGATACCCCATTTGGAAAAGGGTCCGATGGCAATAATGGGGTGAAGCATAGTAGGGTGGGTGCATGCCTTCTTGTTGAAGATTTGGCAGGGTGGGCATTTTTTGATGGCCTCGATGCAATCTTTGAAAATTGAGGGCCAAAAGTAGCCGACACGTAAGATTTTTTGGGTTGTGGCCATCCCGGAAAGGTGACCGCCACAGGCGCCAAGGTGACAATTGTTCAAAACGCGTTCAGCCTCTTCATGAATCAGACATCGCCGAAGGATAGTGTCAATACCACGGCGATACAAAGTGTCACCGAGGATGAGGTAACGGCGAGAGTGGTGATGGATGCGTCGACGCTCTTTGCGAGAGATGTTGGGCTGAAAACGTTGAGTTTGAAGGTAGAGGAGAATGTCTCCGTACCAGGGGTCAGAGGTGTTGATGAGGAAGAGAGACTCATCGGGGAGAGAGTCTCTAGGTTCAATGTTTGCATCGGCACCTGGGAGAGCACAGATAAGCTCGGAAAACACCAAGGATTTTTTGGCTTTAGCCTTCGTAAACTCGAGATCGAATTCTTGAAGAATAACGATCCATTTCGAATATTTTCCCCCAAGTACTTGGTGCGTCAAGACGTGGTACATGGGGTTGGAGTCTGCGATTACCATGGTGGTGCGTAATAAGATGTAGTGGAGGAATATTTGGACATCAATGACGGCTACCATAGCCAGTTTCTCAACATGCGAATATCTGAGTTCGGGCCCAGATAAACTCTTGCTCAGATAATAAATCACGTGTTCTTGGCCATTAGAGTCCTCTTGGACTAACACCATCGCAATGGTGGAAGTAGAAGCGGCCAAGTAAAGGATATAATCCTTTGTATATTTGGGAGGATGTAACAAAGGAGTGTGGGTCAAAGCATGCTTGAGAGTGTCGAATGACCATTGGGCAATGTCATCCCAGATGAAAGGGACATTCTTTTGCAGTAGCCACATAAATCCTTTAGTGATCTCGGCATAATTGCATATGAAAAGACGGAGAAAGTTTGCTTTGCCTTGAAAACTTTGGAGTTGGGTTAAGTTGGTAGGTGGGGGTAAGGCTAGGATGGCCTTGATATTTAAGGGATCCACCCTGATCCTGTCTTTGGAGACGTTGAAACTGAGGAGTCGGCGGGATTCGACAGCGAAAATGCATTTATGTGGGTTCAGATGAATATGATAGAAACAACATCACAGAAAAATTGCCCGTAAGTGACCAATGTGATCAGGTCGGTTGGATGAATGGGCGGGTAAATCATCAAGGTAAGGTTCCGTGATATGCTTGATGTCGTGGAAAGCGTACGACATGGCTCGCTAGAAAGTAGCACCAGCATTTTTTAGGCCAAACGGTAGCTTTCGGTAGGTGAAAGTTCCCCAAGGGTAGATGAAGGTTGTCTTGTGTTGGTCAGCAGGTAAGATTTCAATCTGGTTATATCCAGAAAAGCCATCCATGAAAGAGAAGATTACGCTTCCTGCGCAATTATCGATGATTTGATCGATGAAAGGCGTAGGGTAGTTCTCCTTGGGACAAGCTTTGTTGAGATCTCGATAATCTACGCAAACACGGATGGTCCCTTGTTTCTTAGCAACCAAAACAAGGTTGGAGACCCATTCCGTCAAAGGGACGGGATAGATGAAGCCAGATTTGAGAAGTTTTTCAACTTCTGCCTTTATAGCTACCATTTTCTTGGCATGAATCGGGCAGAGTTTTTGTCGAACCGGTTTTGCATCAGGGTAAGTCTTGATTTCATGTATGATGATTGAAGGGTCAATCCCTGGCATTTCCTTGTAGCTCCATGCGAAGACATCGTGGAATTCCTTGAACAAGGCAGTGTAGGAAACCACTTTGTCGGGTGTGCAATTAGCACCAAGATTAATGTTTTCCACGACACCTTCTTTGACTGAAATGTCAATTGTGTTTGTAGTCAAGATGTTACCCATGTTCCCCTCAGACAGAGTATCTTGTGTGAGGATAGGGGATTGTGGAGCATCGGTAACATCAGGGGGGAAGACAGATTGTATGTCTTGCACTTCTTCCAATGGCGGAAGAAAAGAGGATCAATGGTGGTTATCATCCCAGGGTAAATCGTCAATGCTGAGCATTTCCATAATAGATTCGTCCGAAGGAAAAATGTGTGAAATGTAATCAACGGTAGATGATAGGGAATCCAACCATGAGGGCACCGAGTAAGCATCGGGTGCCAATGAATGTGAAGTGTTCGAAGAGGGAGAGGCAGAGTGAATAGCTACGTATGCGGCCTCGGCTGGGCTGAGTCGCATGGTGTCACTGAGCACATCGAATTCCAAAGGACTAGGTACAATCCACGAATCAGATGATTCCAAGGATTGATAAGGCATAGTCGAGATCATGTTGACGGCAGCAATGTGGTGTGCAGTAACTGGAAGTGGTGTAGGGAAAGTACCCATAAGGATAGAATATTTCAATAAGCCAACACCAACGCTTTCATATGTAACTAGGTGGTCTCCCAAAAAAGGAATGTTGTTGGTGGCATGGATGTGAGTGTTGGGTGTACAGAAGTCAATTTGATCGACGGTGACAATTTTGCCTTGATGAGGGAATTGTACATATCGAAACACCGATGAGGTGACAGCAGTCATAGCGTAGAACCAACTTCTTCCAAGTAAGAGGTTGTAATCGAGGGGAGCATCGACCACCTCAACATCAACGGTAACAGTTTTGCCGCCCAATTGAATGACGAGGGATTCCAGTAATCCGTGAGGATGGAAACCTCATCCATCAAAAGCACGTAACATTGTAGGGGATTTGTTAAGGCCTGGTAATTTTAGGCCTTTCCAACAGGCTAGAGACATGACACAGGTAGAGGCTCCCTCATCCAGGATAGTTCGGTGGATTTGTTGATTGTGAACAACAATATCGATTTGGAAAGCTAGTTGGTGGGAGAGTCGCGGTTGATTATCATCCAGGTTAAACGTGATGTAGTTTGATGACTCGGGATCGAAAGCGCCAATAGTGGCTAAGAGCATCCTACGTTGGTTAGGACAGTGTTGTAGAACTTCCAATGCGGACATGGCACACGGGGCTTGGGCCAAATCTTCTACAATATTGTAATTTTGGGAAGCCCGTGAGTTAGGATTGAAAGTGGATTTCCGGATGGTACTCTTAGGAGGGCATAGGATGGAGTCAAAAGAGGGTTTCTCAATCTACAGTGACCCAGATGGAGGGCTAACAGATGGAGGATTAACAGCAGATGGTAAAGGATCTGGCGAAGAACCATTAGCAGTCTTTGACTTGTCAGGTTTAACTGGCGTGTCGTATGTCGTAGAACGAGTGGTTAAATTAACCCCATTAAACATGTAAATGTGAGTGTTTGTCGAGGCGTCATCAGGGGGTTGGTTGGAACTGCCCCCCGATGTGGGGGTTTGTGCAACCAAATATTGTTGTTGCAAAAAAGGTTGAGTAAGCACAGCGGGTTGCAAATTTCCCTTGAAAAGTTTAGCCACTTCATCGCGGTGTGGGAAATCTCGAGTGTAGTGATCGTCACCACAAATGAGACATGGGAATTTCGGTTTTCGCTGTGGTTGTTTTCCGGCAGCAGGGGTTTGCGGTTGGGTTTTGGGTTTTTCATTGTTATTGTTCTTCTTTGTTTTGTTTCTCGCTTTCTTCTTGCCCCCAAGTTGTTGTGAAGGGGTTGATTGGACCGCATTCACATCAGAGACCTGAGTTTGGGTGGGGGTAGAAGAGGGTGCAGTCAAACTGGGAGCAGCCGTCGAAGCAGGCCGCTAAGTCGTTCCAGTAGACTAGGTGTTAGATTGGGTTTTGACGGAGCCAATAACTCCATCTGCATGCGAAGCAGTCGATGGTTTGGATGGATCGTTAGTGGAACGGGTAGCGTTCGGTATCAACTCATACAGAGTACCGGATTGTGAATAGACTAAGTCTAAGTACTGAGCTCAGGCAATGGCTTCTTCCTCGGTGACCACACCGCCCATGGAAACATCACGAGCGATCTGGGGTAATAATGATTTCGTGAACCATTCCGCTAATAATTGGTCAGGGATGACCGCTTTGATTAGCCTTCATCGTCATCTCCATTCATGGATATGATCGGAGATGTGTATGGAAGTTGTCTGACGAAGGGAGGTTAATAGTTCAGTACCCGTCTCGTATCGAATGGGCAGTTGGAAGTGTGTGAGGAAGGACATGGCGAGGGAGTTGAAATCGTGAAAAGATGCGCGTGGTAATTCAATGTACCATTTTGTTGTGAAACCCGTAAGTGTTCATTGGAAAAGACACAAATGAATAGAGTCGTCCATGAGGGAGTTGGATGAACACCACAAATGGAATGTCATTACATGGTTGTTTGGGTCTTCTCCAGATTTTCCCTCGAATTTTGGGATATCAGAAGGAAGTTTTGCTGGAATAGCTGGCCAAACCGGAGAATGATAAATGGGATCATTCGTTAACCGAGACAAGTCTGGAAGATCCAGGGTAGCCAGAAAAGGTAGTTGTCAGTTAACCTATGGGTAATGTTGGTGTGGCAGGGGTACACCAGTGGGGCCCATTACTGGGTTATGTGGGTAATTAGAACTAGTGGGCCCTCTCATATGAGGTTGGTTTTGGCCAAGGTACGCAGGATTTGAAGTGTTTTGAGAAGCATGTGTGAGCGGAGGATAACCGAATGGGTTTTGAGGGTTATGGGTTGTGTTGGGCATTTGTCCATAAGGAGGTTGTTGCGGAGCCTGAGAATTTTGTCCTGCTGGGAATTGTGGGTTTCCTGAGAAAGGAACGTTCCATGGATTAGATGCGGCAGTCACATTTTGTCTCGTGGAGGCATGCGGATTTCCTTGAAAAGGGACGCTCCACGGATTGGGTGCGACAGACACATTTTGTCCTTGTGGTTGATGGTGGACTCCGACTTGAGGTTTCCCCCCAGCATGAGGGTGCCCCCCGAATGGAATTTTTCCTCCGGAGGGGGGATGCCCCCTAGTTTGAGGTAGAGTTCCCGGGATATGAAAGCTAGATGCCAATGACTGACCAATGTTGTCGATCGGGTTAGGACCACCAAGGCCAATCCCTCCGAGTTGTTGGATAGGTATGGAACTTCCCGATACAATTTGAGTAGTGGTTTGGGCAGTGGTGGTAGCGGATGTGTTTAGTGCCCTAAATCCAAAAGGGAGATTAGGTCTTGGTGTTATAGGTGTGCCAATCAGGGCTTGATTAACTACCGCATTACCGGCAGGGATAGTCGGAATGTGCAGGGCCATTGTCGAATGGGTCGTCTGGAGAGAAATAGTAGGACTTGGGCCAATGAACGGTATGTTCGGACCAACGGTTGGTGTGGCTGTAAAATTGGTAGTACCGGTGAAGTGATTTGGGGGTACAGTGTAGGAAAAAGATGTGTCGACACCTTCTCCTGTTCCATAAAGATCTCGCACCAAGTGTGGTGGACTCCGAACGATGTCCGCAGTCCAGAAAGGGTTATTGGCTAAAGGGTTCTGAGGAGACCCAGCCGGAATATCCAGATTGACAACAAATTCTCCGACAGAATTTAAGTGGAGGATCTGTCGTTTGTATCTCTCCGGAATGCGGTATGCTTCTGGAGATTCGGAGACAATTCGAAAATTCTCCAAAGGGATGGGAACTTCTTCCTGGGAAATTGTAGTGTTATGAACCTCGCTCCGTTGAGGAGATTCCTCCGTGGAATGAGGGGGTAAAGGGGTGTTTCCTTCCATATTTTATGGAGGAAGTCCCTGTAGCCTCCGCGAACGGCGTGGAGGGTCGACGTTGGCAGAAAAGAGTCGGCGAAAGAAATCTATGGGCAACTAGCGAAAAGAAACAGCACACGCTAGAAAAATCTAAGAATCACAACCAAGCAACAGGACCTTCTTTTGATGACCATACTAGTTGGTGATGAAATCCAACGTCGCGTGATCAAGTCCAGAAGGGGCGGGGATAGGGTGGAACAGTTATAATGGCGACCTTCTTAACAGACTTACGCCTTGGTGCAAGCTTCCACGCAGTAATTGTGGATTTACCCTCCAAGGAGCCCGAGTAAGTTTGATCAATGTCTGTTCCAGGTACAGTGAGACTTCCCGTCACCATCACCTTGTGTAAGACCCTAAATATTATGGCCACTAAGGTTACCAATTCGCAGTCAGCCCTTGGGCGGGAACAGTCGACAGTCCGATCGGAACATACAGGTAGGGTATCAAGCCCGAAATCAACTAGAAGGCTTCCACGCAGCAATTGTGGATTTACCTCAAAGTGACCCCCATAATACGATCCAACCACCACAATCAGTTAAACCACGGAGGGTTAGTCCCTGTAGCTTACCCGAATGCGACCTCGTGCATAACCCCTATGTGAGAGGGGGATCCCAGGCAGACTTATATGATAACTGGATTTGACTCTCCCTAACTCAGGATGCTACTATTTGTTTTAGAAACTTTGGAGAGTTATGCTCATAGCCTAATCCAAAGTACTACACCTATTCTACTGTTGGTGGAGGATCCTAGCAAAGAAAAAATTTCTAGATAATTTTTATTAGCGTTGATTTTTATGGCTGTTCTTTACGCAAAAGGGGTGTATGGAAGTGAAACAAATGGAATTATGACTCAGACCCAAATAATGCATCGAACATGATAAGCAGTCATTTCCTTTCGATGAATGTCTATCTAAGGGAGAGAGAGAGTTCTTTTCACTAACAAGCATAACTACGGAGTGTCCTCAAACGATTCCTTTTCTCAATCAAATCCTGATGTAATGCAAAAACTTCTAAAATACCTTCTAATATGCACAATCAATCATGCTTTTTCATTGTTCGTATATGAGTTAAGGATCAATTCAACACAATTCTTGTCTTGCTAATTGTCTTTGTATAAATGAAAATCAAACTAGCACAAGAGAAAGTCATACAAACAATGCACCCTCTCATTGCAATCAAAACGAAAAGCGAAAGAAAAGAAACAATCAAGGAGAAAACAAAATTCACACCCAAAGCAAAAGTTGAAGAACAATGACTTTAACTCAAATTGAGATAAAGAGGTCTGTAGTCCTTTGATGACCTTCACCAAGGTTTTCACTCAGTTGATGAGGAGAGAAGAACAATGCATGGGTTTCAAACTTCACTCAACAGGAAAAACTCAATAAAAATGGTGAAGAAGGCTACAAGATCCAAACAGTAAGGTTCTTATTCTTCAATCAAAAGACAGATGTCAAGGTTGAAAGAGAAGAAAAGTTGACTCACTAGATCACTCAGCAAAAAAGACACAGAGGCAAACCCTGAGAAAGGCAGTTTTGGAGGGTTATTGGGCCCAAAAGAGGATGGCGCTCTGTTTCCAAGGGAAAGGAGCATTATAGCGCTCTGTGCTAAGGTATTAGGAGCACTGGAGCTCTGTCAACACTAGGTCAGGGGTGCCAGGGTCTGAAAACTCCAAAAATGTCAAAAAATTCCAAAAAATGGGATTCAAACTTGACAAGTATGTTGAGTGTGACAAGGTAAGGAGCCAATCAGCTCATGAAACCAATCAACAGAGGAGTGAACCAGGTCTGAAACAATCAAGGGATAGAACTAGGTCAAATTAGGAGGAATCGAAACAAGAGGTTTCGATTCAAGGCTATCTCCCCAGTGGAGTTGCCAGTTTATGTTGTAGGAAAATCTCCCTGCGGACAGGTAGATCAACTCTAAGGCTTGACCTTAACCCTAGACAGAAAAATGCTTAACGTGGACACTGACTTCCTTTCAAATCTATCTAAACTAACACATGAGAAGGAAGGATAACAGAAGTACCTTTTAAACGACGTTTGTCCCTGCACGCTCCGAGTTGCGCTCCAATCCTCTTCTCCTCGCTGAGGTCTACAGACAAACAAGATAAGACCACTTCCTACTTTATTGATATTAGCTTGAAAATAGATCTATCAACCAATGATAAGTTCATGTAACATCAGGCACAAACTAGAAAGAAACAGTCCAAGCATGTCATATTGATGAGAATAACGACAACAGTACTTACAATCGTAGATGTGAATGCGACGGCTTCGTCAAGTCCTCTTCGTCTAACCCTTGCTCGAAAGATCCACAACCTAGTTAACAGCAGCTTCACTGATCACTTCTCCTTTGGCTGACTATGTATTTCCTATGAGATCATAGGTTTCACGCTAGCAATTCTTCCCCCTTTCCACCATCATAGAGATTGCTTATATAGGTTGGGAGGAGCTTAACCTCTTGAGTTATGTTTAGAACAAGTTGGGAACCTCCTCCTTAGATCAAGGATTTGTTGATGGAACCAAGAATTCGAGTACAAATGCCTCCTAATCTCAAAAGATCTCTTCCTTATTCTCCTCACCGGGCTAAAAACTAACCCAGATTAGGGAGCGCTCCTTCAAAAGGGGCATCAGAGCGCTAGAACGCTCCCATAGAAGCTTAAGGGGAGCGCCAGTGCTTCAAAAGTGGGCAGTTCTCTTGCAGAAGGGTGTAGGAGCATTATAACGCTCCCTGAGGCCTTATAGGGGAGTGCCAGTGCTCCTAAGGCTGTTTCAGGGGAGCGTTCTCCCTCAAAACTCTTGATTGGAAGCCCTTTTCAGGTGTCAAGAGATGTTTGACTCCAATGAACCAGTTCTCCTTCTTCAAACCAAGTACATAAGATGTTTTAAGTGCCTCCTTAGTGTTGTCATCATGGCAGTATGATTCTACAACGTTTGCGACACTTGAAAAAGTTGTAAGGAAGTTGCGACACTTACGACAATTGAGAGGAATATGAGACACTTATCCAGTTGAGTGATTTTGATGTGTAACAGTGATGATCCCAATGCAACATCTAAACTCAACTCAACTAGTCAAACTGAAGTGTCAACTGAAAGAGAATATTCTCTAGGTGGAATATTCTCTCCTAAAATATAGGAGACTGGATAATGACTAATTATGACTAATAAACAAGGAAAAACCTTAGGAAAAAGAAATCCTAGGTGTGTGTGAAGGTCCAACAGCCCCCCTGAAGATCACTATGGTGAAAATAAATATTGGGTCCCGGTAACGAGGCCATGTTAGGTACCCAAGTACAAAAGATACACTGAAAATAAAGTGAGGAAAGAGGGAATACCTCATGGGAAAGCCCCCCTCAAGGTACAATGTATGTAAGAAGAATAACTACAGTTGCTAGGCAATTGTGTCCTTCACTCCAATACAACCTCGCAGAGAATGGAATTTCTGCTCAGTGAAGGTCTTGGTGAAAATTTCTGACATTTGTTATGCTGAACGAAAGAACTGTAAGTCGATGATCCCCTCATGTACTAAGTCTCAGATGTAGTGCATGTGGATCTCAATGTGCTTCATCTGCTGCATTTGAACTGGATTTCTGCAGAACTTCAAAGTTCTCTGGTTGTCACACCAGATGACGATCGGCCGATGAAACTGAATGCCCAACTCATTGAGAAAATGTTGTATCCACATAGCCTAAATGGTTATGTTAACTACCCCTCTGTACTCTGCCTCAGCTGAAGATAGAGAAATGGCATATCGCTTCTTGCTCAACCAATAGATAGGCCTGAAACCAAGACTAAGTGACTAACCAGATGTGTACTTGCAATAAATGTTATCGCCAGCCCATTCAGAATCAGTAAACCCAATGAGATCTAATGTAGAGTCTATTTCATAATGAATCCCAAAGGTGACGATGCCCTGTACGTATCGAAGGATACACTTTGCAGCTTTCCAATGTAGCTCATGCGGCTCCTGCATGAACTTGGAAACTGCGCCAACTACATATGAGAGGTCTGGTCTGGAGTGTGTGAGATACAACAAGCTCCCCACTAGCTGTCTGTACAATGTGTTGTCAACCAGTGGAGTCTCCACACCATCCTCAAGTTTGACTCCTGATAGGAAAGGATTCGGAGAAGACTTATAGTCTGTCATGTGAAACCTCTCAAGGAGATCTCGTGCATACTTGGCTTGAGACAGTTTGATGCCTGATGCATCCTGACTGATATCAAGTCCAAGGAAGAAGTGTAGTGGACCCATGTCCGCCATCAAAAACCTGTCATGAAGAATCCTCTTGACTGTAGCAATCACTGAAGTCGAGCAACCGGTGATTAGCAAATCATTGACATACAGAACTAAAATTAGAAGTGAATCAGTCGTCCTGAGCATGTATACATTCAGGTCTAATTTACAATGTACAAAGTTTTGTGACAACAGGTAGGAGTCCATCTTGGCATACCAGGCCCTCAGAGCCTGCTTGAGGCCATAAAGTGACTTCTTCAATTGAAAGACCAAATATGAGTCCTACATAAATCCCTTGGGCTTCTCCATGTAGATCTCCTCAAAGAGATCACCGTGAAGAAATGAATTCCTCACGTCCATATGATGGACTTACCATACCTTGGTTGTCGCAATGGAAAGGGTCAATCGAATGGAATCCATATTCACTACTGGAGTGAAGGTCTCATCATAGTCAATACCATGAACTTGTTGAAAGCCTTTGGCGACAAGCCTAGATTTGTATCTACTGGTCTGTCCATCCGGTCTGTCCATCCGTTGCGCTCTTGGTCCTATAGACCCATTTGCATTTGACAATTTTCCTCCCAGAAGTAAGGGGAACTAGATCCCAAGTCTGGTTCTCAAGGAGGGAGTTGTACTCCTTCTGCATGGTGGATTCCCATAAGGGATTTCTAGGAGCCTCGCCATAAGACTATGGATATGAAGATTGAACCAAGAAAATATTCCTGGAAGGCAATGGTTCAGTGGCAATGAGTGTAATAGGAGGCTCCTCGAAATTATATGAAGTCCTCCTGGTATCGGCTGGATCACCTACAAGATCCCCTGCATCCTGAAGAGTAGTATGTGCCCACTTGGGCCTCTGCTCTGGTTCTACACCTACATCTGGATTCTCTGATTGTGCTGACTCTAAATCTAAATCTGAATCCTCTAAGTCCTCTGAATCATAACTCTCATCTGAAGAAGAGTTGGCATGTTCATACTCATCATCTCGGATAGGTGGAAGAGTAAAGGTGTTTGCATATGGTTGTTGAGGTACATGTGAGACACTTTCCTCGAATTGGAAACTATGCTCAATGATGAGTCGATCCAAGGAAATATTAAGAAGCCGATATCCCTTCACACTGTCAGGGTATCCAAAACAAATGCACTCAGTGCTCTGTGGATAAAGTGCCTTCCTCTTTTCAAAGGGAATCTGGGCCCATGCACGAGAACCAAAAATACAAAAGTGGGTCACTTCCGGTTTGAGGCTGCTCCAAGCCTCGTAGGGGTTCTTATCCTTGACATATCTATGGGGAGATTTGTTTTGGATGTATGTTGCACAGTTAAGTGCTTCGGCCCATAGTCTCTGTGGTAGTGAATTTACATGCAACATGCAATATGCCATCTCCTTTAGAGATCGATTTTTCCGCTCAACAACTATGTTTTGTTGCAGAGTGTAGGGAACTATATGATGAAACTGAATCCCTAACTCATGGAAAATATTTTGGATCTCATGATTCACATACTCTCCCCCATTATCAGTTCAGAGGACTTTGATATTCTTTCTGGACTGTGTCTCAACCAAAGCTTTGAAATCTTTGAGGTGTTGAATGACCTCAAATTTTTTCCTGAGAAAGTAGATCCATGTAAAATGTGAGAAATCATCAACAAAAATGAGAACAAACCTTGCTTTGTTGATAGATGGATGCGTAAAAGGACCCATGAGGTCACTGTGGATCAGATCTAAAGGTGCGGAAGCTTGTTGAGACTTTCCCTTGTCGAATTTCTCTTGAGGGTGTTTTCCAAGAACACATCCTTCACATACTCCCTTGGAGAAATGGATTTCTGGTAGACCATCAACTAATTTGTGCTTTCTAATTTGTTGCATGTATCTAAAATTCAAATGTCCAAAAATTTCATTCCATATACTACTACTTTCATCAGCATGAGTAAGCAGTAAAGCAGAATCAGGTTCAATGAATTCAGAAAATGTATACAATCTAGACTGATGATTTACCTCATCGGTAGCAACCCTGGAGTTGGTTTTCATGTCATAGATTTCCACATAATTTTGTGTGAATATGACTTTATTTCCAGTGCCAGAATTCATCATCTGATACACAGAGAGAAGGTTGACAGAAAGCTTGGGATCATGCAGCACGTTCTCGAAGCTTCCGTTGATGAGCTCAATCCTTCCTTTGCCAATGAATTCGACAAAAGAGTTGTCCCCCATCAGAATAGGAGGACCTTTTCATGCATCCAATGAAGAATATATTTCTTCTGAGGAATCCATGTGATGTGATGCTCCTGAATCTACGATCTAAGCATCGGGAGATGAGTTGATGGAAATCAAGGCATGGATAGAATTGCCTTTCTTGGAATTCACATCTTCTGGCTTCTTATTCTTTGCACCCTCGGGGATGAGATATCCAAGGTTGTTTTACTAAAGTATTTGAGACATCAGATCTATTTTCTTTTGCATGCATGCAGATTCCGAATGGAATCCTTTATGACAGTATGCGCATTTCTTTCCTTTTCTTCCCTTTTCTCCTTTGGATCCGGAGGCATCGGTGAAGGGTTTTGTGTACCCTTCCTTCTTCGTATGTTCGTGATATTTCCGCTTATATTTATCTTTATATTTCTAATATTTGCGGCTGCCATCATGCATAGTAAGTGCATGTTCCCTTGGGCCTTTGATTGCACCCATGTTGATGAGCTTGGTTTTCTCTTGTGTCAAGGATTCAATAAATTCCTCAAGAGAAAGCATCTTCCAGGTGGCTCCAGAGGTGAATATAACAATATGGAATGTATATATGAATACTGAGAAATCAGGACCAAGCTTGGAGAGAATGGTGAGAACCATTTGTTTCTCCTCCTTCGATTTATCAACCCCGCAATCTTTGAGTTGCGACAGTAAATACTTGAATTTTGTAAAGAAGTCTTGGATATTCTTGAAGATTTTTGGATCCAATGTGAGCAGATCCACCTCCAGAATGTGTCCCCTCACCTCATCCTGTTTACCAAATATCCCTTCCAATATTGTCTAGGCTTCATTGGGAGTCTTACAGGAAGATATATGAAAAAGGAGATCGGGAGAAATAAGACTGCAAATTGTTTTGAGTGCCTCATCCATGTGATTTAAGTACTTGGATTTTTCTATGGCTGATGTTGTCTCTATATATGTAGTCATGGTTAACCTATAAAACCCTCTAGATTGGAGATGTATGGCTATTTTCTCCTTCCATGCAAAATAGTTGTAAGGTGTAAGAATGAATTTTTTTTGGAATTCCATCTTTTCACTGTCTTCAATCTTTTGTACCTGCAAAAAGTTTTGGTGTAGCTTTTTCTTAGCAGTTCGTCGGCTCTGATACCATGTAAATGTATTGAACCTGCATAGAATATATCTATCTAAACAATAATACACACATTTGCAAAGAGAATTGAAAAAGAAGAAGAAGGAGAGAAAGAATGGAAAGTATTCTCATTAACCATTTTGAATAATGAATAATTTACACATGACATACTCTGTATATCTCAATGATTTTGACTTGAGGTGAACCAATTCACCATAGTGGTGGTATAGAGTAATATGGACACACGCGAGCAGTTATGGGAGTGAACTTCCATCTATTCTAGTCTCTCGGGCAGTTACGAGAGTGAACTGCCACCTAGTTGAGTTAACTAGTCAACTAGTCTTCAGTTAACTGACTGAACAGAAAGTAGTAAGGAGTTAAATCAAGGAATCAAGGCCAATGCGCCACTCTGGTGATGATACCAAGGAAATTTCGAATTAGCATGGTGATGATCCCAATGAAACATCTAAACTCAACTCAACCAGTCAAACTAAAGTGTCAACTGAAAGAGAATATTCTCCACGTGGAATATTCTGTCCTAAAATATAGGAGACTGGATGATGACTAATTATGAATAATAAACAAGGAAAAAACTTAGGAAAAATAAATATTAGGTGTGTGTGAAGTAACTCCAACAAAAAGGAAACCTTGAAATACTTTGTCTTGCCCGGAATATTGTTGAACATATGCATTAGTTTCAGGAGAAGGAAAATGACCTTTGACAAAAATTTCTTGATCATCTTCTTCTTTAATCTGATGGTTAAGAACAGGTTGCAACCCCGAATTGAAATACCTTTCCAAGTAATGATCGTTTAATGCATGTGAGTGTAGTTGGTGTTCCTCAATGATAACAATATTTTCATGTAAAACAATACTACTATGAATGCAGTCAAAACTCCCTATTTTCTCTGAAATCTCATGATTTGCTTTTAACCATTCAAAGGAAGAAAAACATAAGGGAAGAGATTTTTTATTTGTAATTCCACTGCTTTCTTCACTTTCAACGTCATGCTTGGATGCTTTCTAATTTGAAACACTATAGAAATTTTGTTTCAATAGTTCGAATGAGGAAAAACACAATGGCAAGGTTTTGTTACCTAACTCAAAAGATTTTTCATTTTCTCCACTGTCATCATAGGTACATTTTTCAATTTCTTTGGATTGTTGGACATGCTCATTTTCAGCTTTATCTTCGACCAATGAATGCACTTTTGAATTGACAAGATATTCTACAAAACAAGTAATAAGGTCATCAAGAGCATGAGAAGAGTGTTGCAATATCTTGTCAATTTGTTTCGTTGGTTTAGTGTGATTTTGCATCAACACAAATTCATTTTCCTCAATAATGATATTAGAATTTTCTTTCAACAATTTAAATGCAGCAAAGCACAAGGGTAGAGAATTCTCTTTAGCTGATCTAATACTTTTCTCCTTGTAATTGTGATACATAGGTTGATTTATCTCACTCTACTGTCGAAAAAGAACGTCTTCAACATCACAATCATCCTCATATTTTTTGTATAGAGGAAAATCAACAACATATGCAATGTCATCTAACAAGAACACACTGGGAACATCAACCTGTTTTTCAACAAACTGATTTGTAAACTCGTCTTCTTGACTGTCTACAAATGAATACATAAAACAATCAACCCTTTGTTTATTATGAGATGGATTAGAGGCTAAATCATCACCTCCTCTTTCAACAAGTGGAATATAGTTTTTTGCAGAATCATTTGCATTAAAAATTTCGAGAGGGCATATGCTTTTATTAATTATCTGCTCAAGATTTAAATCAATCGTTTTCTATTCATATTCATTGTCATTTTCTTTGGCATCTAACTGTTCATCTCAAATCTATTCACATGCTTGAATATTGTGTTGAATCTCCTAAGCATCATTAAACATTTGTTGTAAGGACTCAGATTTCCTATCCATCAGAAGAAAAGACAAATTTGGATGAAGAGTTGTTGTATAATGGAGCATGGTAGCAGCTTTAGTGGGTTGAATTTCTTTGGGAAAATTGTAATAAATACTGGAAAACCTTCTACTGAGTATAGAAATAGTTTCACTACTCTGTATTTCCAAGGCATAGAACTCTGTAATTTGTAGATCTAAATATTTATTCTTGCGCCAAAAATTTAAAAAAAAATATTCAACTCCTCCCATGAGCTAATTGTCTCTGGATACAAATGTTTGAACTAGTCTTTGGTGTCCCCTTTCAAGGATTGAGAGAAGGCCCTCATACAAACATCATTATGGTTAATCTCAAACAAATATACAAAATGTTCAAACCCTTGGATGTGCTTTTCAGCTGAGATTCCATTAGTTTCCCCATCAAACACAGGTAGATACTCATACTATTTTGGAGGGAAATCGTGGATAACTTGTGGTAGCTTCAAGGGTGTGTATCTATGTTGGGTCTTGGAGAACATTGGAGAAAGTACAGGATGGGAAATATCAGCCTTGGCTTCATGGGGCTCTTCAACTTGGTTATGATCATCACATGGCCCAAATGGAAAAAAATTTAGCGAAATTAGTGATACAATGAGGATATGCATGCACAACTTTAAGAGGAGGACATACAATTTTAAGACTTTCGACATCATCATTATAATGCAGTAGGTAAAGAAAAACTCGTCTAGTATTTTCATGAAAGGACCAGAGGCAATTTATAACAAATAGTAAAATGCCTTGGAAAGAATCCCATTTTAAGTACCTGTTTTCTTCCATAATGCCTTTTCATATCTATGGCAAGGGATCTCATCTTTCCATGGAGTCTCCAATGATGTTTTGGAAGATGGATTATGCATTGAGAGTGGAGTCGCCATTGAAAATTAAAAATTTATGGATTCTTCTACGAGTGGAATCACCTTCAAACTAATTCTTTGATGTTTGGAGTTTCCAGAGAAGGGATACATCCAATATGTGCCTAAGTGTTTGCTGCTCGCAGACCTTAGAACTCGACCATTTCATTTTTCTCAGGGAAAAATTTTCAATTTCATCCCCGGCAATCGTGCCAGAACATTAGCACTCTGTAAATGTTGTCTAGCTGAATAGAAAAAATGACAGAGGTAACTGTTTCAACCAAATTTAGAGCTAGGAACTAGCCTACTCAACTCAGAGAGGGCTCTCTCATGTCACTTGATATTTCTTTGGAAATCATTGGCTAGATTTGGTTTGTTTTGGGGGGGTATTATAAAGTTGTTGAATAAGTGAGGGGTAACATTTGGGATATGGAGTCATAAATAAATAATGTAGTGGAAGGTCATTAGAAATTATCTAGAGGATTAAGGCTAAGTGAGGCAATGAGTCTGAGTTTTCAAATTGAAATTTGGATGGAAAAAGAAGAAAAAGGAAAACACATAACTGCTTCAGAGCATATTAAAATGAATTTTGAAATAGTTGAGAAAAGAATCACATGAATTTAAATTGCTAAGTCTAGAGTATCATCAAACGAATTCTAGATTTTTAACTCTACAATTTAAAAGAGGAACTTGCAAATGGAATCTTGAAGACACAGGAAACACACACTATGAAAGAAGACAGAAATCATATCACATCCAATTAGAATCTTTTCATAAATAGTTCAAAAATTGCTTCTACATCATATATTCAAGTTAGTTCCATGATCTTACAAAGTCTATCTGCAATGAGGGCAGGCCCCCTCTCCATCATTTCTATATCCTCGGGATGATATATATAGGAGATTCGCTGCAGTATTCAAAACGATTAAACTTCCGCATAGTTCTAAAAATAGAGGTCAGCTACAAAAAAGAGTAAAGTGTAACGAAAATTTTCCTACATTACAAGAATCGTTACAAACAGGTCTGACATATCTGGAGATTTTTCCTTCGAATGCCATATGTTAAAAATTTGTTGGAACATACTCAATTATAAATTCATTCCATCTTGGTTATTTCCTCCTTTAGAGTGCTCAACCAGGCTAGTTGATTTTCCCCAACGTTCTCGCCTGCCTCATCTCTGATTTATGTCTTCTATCGTTTTCTTCGCTTCTTCTGTACTACTCGCTTGTAGAGTTTGTCCATGTGTATGCCGATGATTAGGTCCCTCATAACAAGATTTAATCTGACCCATGATTCTGGTTCTGTCGCAATATCATTATGGAATTTGGTTGCTAATATCTGTACAATCATCCTTTCTTTCTTACTCATTGATAAACTTGTCATGTTAGTTGAAAAAATTGTTTTACTAGATACTGTTTGATTGGCTTGGTCCATGTATTCCAATTTTGCAGAGACCACGATCTTTTTTTCCTTAACTCTACAGAAATCTAAAAGTCGATCCAGTTTGAGATTATTTCACTTATGAAGATCAGTATTCTAAGAATCAATTACCGATAGGATTACTTGCAGGTATGTTGGTTTTCCACACTTCACCAATCTATTTTGAATGATGATCCTTTGAGTTATTTATCCGACAAAATTCACCTGACATTTTCGGACGGGAAGTACCTGAATGGGTGACGTGAGGTGATTTGACTAGCCATTACCTTCCCCCATACAAAATGTTTATTTGACATATTTGGCCACGTGACATCGGGGATTTTGGGAAAATGGTTTCAGGAAGATTTCTTTTCACCCCGATGTACCTCTGAGGGCACCACGCCTCCATGAATAATTAAATTATGTGATATTTTACTGCTTGATATGGATCTCGACCATTGATCTGGGCTCATTCAAGATCCATGGTCTATCACATCATCTCCTCTGTTCTCCCTCTATATTTTTCCACATGCCGCCATATATGTCCTGGGCTTCCAAATTGTGCCATGTGTCCACATCGCTTTAGTCTTCTGCTAAATTTAAAACTCGGATTTCAAGCATAATCGTTATGGTGATAACAGAAGGAATGGATGGATATTGTCGTGGAGATAGAACTTTCATCTTGAGGTACCCCAATGGTAGTTTTTTTCTACATACCCATGCTGAGCTGAGTTTGCATCTGATAGGAGGATACACGCACTGTCTGACAGAAGAAGGCGTAGATGAAAGGATTTGAATGCAATGGCATGAGCACGCTTCTGGTAGTCGTGAATTTATCTGAGTATAAATAGACAAGTTCAATATTTGTTGTGGTTGTCAAATGGTTGAGCAGATCTCCCTATTTTGTAATATTTTGATGCTTGAGTTGTTCTCTGGCTATGTACCAAACTTGATACTTTCGCATTAATAGAAGTCATCTTCTCTCATCTCTTTGTAAAAATTTTGCTAAAACACTCAAGCATGTAGGATCCAATCAAGGGTTTTAGTTCTATTGTAATGTAGGTTTGATTACAGTATTATTGTGACCATTTTTAGTCATCTTCTTTGTTATCTTATTCCCCCTTACCCTGAAAAGCTCGGGCATGGAGGATCCAGTCGTGTTGTTGTAGTTGCATGATAATGTAGGTTTGATTATTATGTTGTTGTGATGTATTTTAGTGTTTGAAACTTGAGTTCAAGAGTGCTCTTGAGCCTGAGTTTTTCTTCACCAAGCTGCTTGAAAGCCAAATTCCCATAGCAATCTTGTTCACTTCTCTCACTAAGTCTTCCTTCTACTCATAATTAAACTCAAATCACTGACTGAAGTTAATAAGGCCTTCACTTCCTTATGCATTGCTTGTCTAGTTTTTGTGTTAAAATCATTGTTGTAATGAGTTTTTTCCATTTGACCTCCACTCACAAAACCAACATCCACCAAACATTTTGATGGGTTCTGATCTTACTATCTTGTAGTCTGAGGGTGACTCTCAGTGCTAACAACTAGCATTTTCAATTATCTTAATTTCCAATTGGAGAAGACAAATGTCCCTTATAGGACTTACTCAAACAAATCCACCATGGGAATCCATAGGTGAATGATTAGGAAAGCCTTTTATTGTATTTGAATCTATTGTATAAGATCAATTTTATATTGGGTTTTCCATGCTCATTCTTGTCTAGTCGGCTAGTTGATTGACACATTAGTTGTTCTTGTTGTATAATAGTTAGCCCATCCAAAATTTTCACAATTTCAAATGGATCATTATTTAATAATATTGATGAGTAATTCAACATAGACACACTTTAATCCTTCTCATTAAAGAGAAAATCCCCTTCTTTAAATAATTCCATCCTTGTAAAACAACCTGTAGATTTTCAACTCATTAGTGTAGCTCGTCATAATACAAGCATGACTCTTTGAATCCAACTTCTTTCTCTTACCATATAGAATTTGATCCCAAGATATATATCCAATTTTTTTTATATGTTTGATTGAGGGTTTCCTTCCACTCCATTTCTCAAGAGGGACTGTAACACACCTGACCCCTAAGTGACTTTCCTAGGGATGGGGCGTCAAGATTTTGTTCTCCTTAAATGACCAAATCCTTTATTCGGGGATTCTACCACACTCTTCTCATCCAGACTTTTCTAATCAAGGTCTCCATGCTCTAACCCGAGATTAGCACTGGCGGATATGCCTTTCTAATGTTCTTCGGGAATTCACTGGTTGCGGGCCACATGTTGTCCACGTCGATCCACCTTACAAGTGTTATTTCCAAGTTCCTTCCCTCATGGTGAAATACCATCCACAGCCCGATCTGGAGGACTAGAATTAGTCTCTATCTCCTATTTATGTTGTGGAGAAACTCAACATTTCGTTGCTCCGACGCTTCATGCCTATTTACTATCTATGCACGAGACCACCCAAAGTTTTGAACATCCGAAGTCCCATGAGCTCACCATGTGGCTCCAACCTTTGGACCATTTGGTCTCTCTACTATACTACATCCCCGATCCTTCGAAGTCCGAAGTCCCGAACTCCGAGAGTCCCGGTCACTTCACCAACCACGTTGGCTAAGAAGACACATATCAAGAACTGACATGTAGGAGGGGTCAGGGTGACACATGTTACGTTCCAATGGGCCTAGCGGGTACGTGATACACACGAATCTGGGTGACACATGGCACATCAAGCTAGGGTCCACGTCACCCTGGGTGGCGTCACTACACCTTGTCACCCCGGACTAACATGCTTCTACATTCCTCATATCTCATGGTCAAGATCTAGTCACGTAGACTTATAGATAGACAACTCTAGTTACCTCGAGGATTCAATGTTCAGCGGTGTTTCTATGCAAACTCCTCTTACCACCTGAAGCATCCAATATCTAAATTAAAGGGGTTAGCACCACATGTCCCCGATATATCGACGGCAGGGAAAAGATCCGAAGGATCCCACGATATATGGTTAGGGGTCCTTCGCATCTCCAACCCTTGGGGTTTCATATCCCGGTTTAGTTGGCGAGATAGGTTCACACAACCACCTGGGGAACCGCCTATCACTTGTCAATATTATGGGAAACCAAGTCTCTCGGTTAACTTCGGCCTGCATAAGGTTGGTAAAGTCAGTCATACTCTGAAATCCTGGACTTCTAGAGCTCTAAATCCAAGGGCACATAGCTTCCTTAGTCTTAGCCCAAGGTTCCTGGTATTGGTCATATGGGTCCTTTCAAATGGATCTCGTTTGCTCGTCTTCCAAACGAAGGGACCTCCCCTTTTAAGGATTCCACCTTCGCTATCCTTCCTGAGCTTTGTCATGAAATGGTTAAGGACTTGGGCCCAGTATCCTGATCACAAGACAAGGATTCTGAAAGAGGTATCCTCTTCAAACGTACAGGTTCAATTCGACATGATATCTCTCATCTCGGCCATCATACAATATTATGCCCCAGAAATCCTCAGGAGCTAAGCTGGGCACACATACTATCATTCAGAAGTGTAAGTTCACAAGGATATGAAGGCATACATATATCATAACCACTCCACACAGAAGTCATTTAGAAATACACATATGTATAAATCCAAGCATTCATTCATTATTCCAGTTCAATACATAAAATAGGGAAAACACTTATCAGAACCAGCTAACGTAAAGTGACTGTTGAAAGGGGTGCCCGTTTCCACCCAACCATAGGCTCAGTCACTCCAAACATATTTACCACTAGCCACCCCCGAGCTAGACCATGATGCTCTGCAACATAATCTTTTCTTATGACTCGGAAATAGTAGGGATGGAGGTTACGCTCCTCCTCCCACGGGATATTGGCAATGGTTTACACGATACCAAGAAAGGAGGACAGACCTCATTTATCAACTTATATCATAACCTACTCAGCCTTTCCCTGTGACCAGAACGCTTATTTTCTAGTTCTTCCTTGAACCTAAGAGCTTCACCTCTCATCTATGCACTCTTCGAAGGTCTCTCCCCTATCCCACCACACCTTCCTTTCTTTCCTCTTTCAACAAGGTTCTCCCCATCCCCGCATTAACTCTTGAGGAGGTATCCCCACCTACCAGCCTAACTATAATTCATTTCTGGGTTAGAGGATTTTTTTGGTCCTGAGAAATTAAATCCAGTAAGGTACTGGTTTGGTGAAGGTTGACCTTCACCACCTCTTTGCATAGAATTCTCATTATTTCTAACACCCCCCCTTCCAGCAGTCATGCAACACTTATCCATATTTCTAGTAAATAACAGAATTCACATTCATTGACCTTTCATACTAAGGTCCATCAAACCAAAAATTCACACATATTAAGTTTTCCATAGCCCCTTGACCATTATAGTTATATTTACAAACTGGGGGAAACAGGGTGTTACAATTCCCTCCCCCTTAAAGGAACATCATCCTTGATGTTCTATCTGCCAACACGCTCTATATTTACAGAAGTGAACAAAAATGGGTATGCATGTCTCATGGCATCCTCTATTTCCCATGTAGCCTCATCTGGGCCAAAGTGTTTCCACTGCACCTTGACATGTGAAATCGTTTGGTTCCTGAGTGGGGGTTCCTTCTTGTCTATTATGCATTGAGGTTCTTCTAGGAATTATCCCTCCTATTCCACTTGGATCACAGACCATTCGATTATATGATTAGAATCATGCACATATTTCTTCAATAATGAAACGTGGAAAACATTATGTGCCTTTATTATGGGAAGGAGTGCTAGCCTATAAGCTATAGGTCCCACTCTATATAATACTTCAAAGGGTCCACAATATTGAGGTTCTAGCTTGGCATAAGCCCCCATTCTCAGGGAACTCTTCATGGGCCTAAATCTAAAATAGACATGGTCTCCTGTGTTGAACTCTCTAGAAGTTTTGTTTCTGTCGATGTAACTTTGTTGTCTATCCTGAGTGATCTTCAGATTTTTCTTTATCTAAATCACTTGTTTTTCCATTTCATTCCATATGTCAGGTTCGATTGTAATTCTATCCACTAGATTACTCCAGGTGACTGGAATCTTGCACTTACTACCATAGAGGGCTTCGAAAGGGCTCATCTTCAGTGATTCTTGATAATCGTTGTTACACGAGAATCCCCCTGGGGACAAGTGGATTTCCTCTTGGATACTAGACCCCTATAACTAAGACAAAAAGGTGTTAATGTGGACACTGAAATTCCTTTTCATGAAGCTAAACTATTCAAGGAAGAAGAAGAAATAAAGGTAAATACCTTTACCAACGTTTGTCCTTGCTCGATCTGGGCTAATCTTGATCTCCAAGTTCTTCAGAAGGTCCTACAATACAATGATAAGCAACAACAAAACATACCTCCTAATCTACCATGATTAGCTTCATAATAGATATATCGAAAGAAACTAGCTCATGAAACATACACAAACTTAAAGGAAACAGACCAAGCACATATTTATATTAATGAAAACAAATCAAAGTGCTTACAACCATGATGTAGATGTAGCAGCTTCACCAAGCTCTCTTTGTCCAAACCCTTGCTCAAAAGTTCCACGATCAGAATTACTGTAAATTCACTGATAAATATCCCTTATGAGATCATAAGTTTTATGCCTCTAAATTCCCATGTTTCACCATGAGAAGGCCTCCTTATATAATATTGGAGAGACCCAAACATCTAAGAGATTCTTGGGAAAGGTTGAGGATCCTTCTCCTTCAGTTGTGGATCTTCCCTAAGATTGAGCCTTGACCTCACATCTGAATCCAAACAACTCAAGAGATGAGGGGGATTCTTCCCTGATTTTCCTGATCAATAGTCAAAGATTCCCTCAAATAGCCCAGTGCTCCCTCAAAATGGGACACAAAGTGTTGCAACACTCCCCCAAAGAAGGGTAGGGAGTGATGGCACTCCCTGATAGTGGGTAGGGGAGAGCTTCCCAAAATTTCCTTAAAAAATCCCAACACTCCCCCATAAGGGTGAACAGAGTGCTAGAATGCTCTCCTAAGGAAGGGTAGGGGGCGTCACCACTCCTTGATAGTGTATAGGGGAGCGTTGCCTTCCAAAATTGATTTTTGAGTGGTTTTTTCCATGGAAAAAGGCTTGTACTCTTTGTCAAATGATTTCTCCTCTTCAAAACCAGACTTTTAATTGTTCTTGATAATTTCATCCGAGACACGACATAGGCAAAATGACGGTATGATATTTGTGACACTTGCGGAAAAAATGCAACACTAGGCCATCATCGTAATGAGTAATTTTGATGTGTAACAGATTTCCCCCCAAAGTTCGAAGTTAGAAGACAGGAACTGATGACTGAAGTACTTTGTAGAATTTATCGAGCAAGGGTATGGACTCAGAGAACCTGGAAGAAGCTGCACACAACCATCAAACAAATATTATGACATGTTTCAAACCCAAGGTAGGCATACCTATGCTTGAGGGATAAAGACTTTCAAGGTATGGTCGCCATAAAATACACTGCAGATCCATAATTATATTGATGAAAAGGTATAACCACTAAAGATACAATGTGGATCTATACTTCTATGATCTAAATTGATTGTAGCCACAAAGAATACACAATGGATCTACGAGACGATAGACATAGCCACGACCAATACAAAGTGGATCTATGTGATAGTATATGTGTCAATGTTCAAATGAAACTCCGTCACAACATGGGCAAAGTATATATAAGAGTGATGACTCAACCCAGGGTCTTCTTACCGATCCCGATCAGCACAAATCTAACCATGTGAGTAGATGTCCTGATGTTGAATATGGCAGAAACCACTTGATTACCAGTCAATGAGGTAAACTATTAACAAGTGCGAGGGAAATCACCATTGATGTCAATGATTCCAAAGGTACTCTAGTACATTCCAACGAATCTGAATGGATGAGCTGAAGTCAAACATCCTTGGAATCATCCGATCAGAGGTCAATGATGTAAACCCATTGTTGGACACGAGGAGGCCTGTCATTGACTGTTACACATGATTTTGGTCACTTGGGTGATGTCTCAACAGTGATCTATTCAGGCTCCCAACAAAGACTTTTTGCTTGAGAAAAGTGGCTCCTTTCTTCTTCCAAAAACATATTTTTAAGATGCATTCACAGGCTGCCTATGGTCTAGAGTGTGAGAATCCTTCATTCTCGCAGGCCACCCACACTTAGGGTGTGAAATTCTCGCAGTCTGCTCCATATATAGGGTGCAAACCTATTCTTAAGCTTGGAAAGGAGAAGAAGTCTCGAGGGTTCTAGAAGGGAATCTTCTAGAAAATGAGTTGGCATTCCCATGGTTGTCATTCTACTAACTTCTTAGATTTGATGGGATCATCTTCATCCATGTAACCATATCTCATTCTCTTATATATTGAAAGGTTTCTCATGGAAAAGGTTAAGCAATATTGAATGAAGAATTGGTGAAAGAATTGTGTGAAAAAACCTGCTTGGACAGAAGCTTGAAGACTCTATTTGGTCTATCAAGAGGTTTTGGATCTTCTTCATGCAAGTACAAAGCAAGTGTGTGTGTTGGAACCAAGGGTCACTGAAAGGAAGCTTGCAACATCAAGGCGATTAGGTTGTATATTCTACTTTCAATTATTATGATACATCGGCATGTCCATTT
This sequence comes from Picea engelmannii, assembly GCA_009831015.1. Taxonomy (NCBI): domain Eukaryota; kingdom Viridiplantae; phylum Streptophyta; class Pinopsida; order Pinales; family Pinaceae; genus Picea; species Picea engelmannii. Next base: position 540,349 of record ML777628.1, on the reverse strand, counting down.
CCCATAAAGTCACTCTTACTTTATTGTGTAATTCCTTGATCATATTCATAGGTTGACATTGAATATACTCTGCTATCTTCACTTTGGTTGGTTTGTGTTGTCTTGGAATTGACTTCACGAGAGTACCGGAGCGAAGCGGTAACAACAGAGACCTAAGGAAGCAATATAAAGGTATGTCACTTATTCCTTCCTATTAGTAGATTCAATGGATAACACTTAGGGAAAGAGTCGTGTCCTAACCTATTTTGTTGTAGATCCAGGTGGATCTAAGGAGATCTGTTAGTGTTTGCACCTACCGATTTGTCCGATAACAAAATTGGCGACTCCACTGGGGATGCAACCCATTTTTGGTGGATTTTTGTGGTTTTTCCTAATCCATTTTCTCTTAACTTACCATTTTTCAATTCCATCAATCTCTGAGTCTTAAGGAGACCCTGATAGACTCTCTGGGTCCATAAGTTCCTTCAAAAATTTTGTCTTTTTCCAAAAAAATTCTTAGTTTCAGGCCTTCTTGCACTACACCCTTTTGTAGCCTACGAGAACCATTAGAGTTCACATCCTGCTTTGCAATTCAGTGTGAACTTCTCGCACCCTGCCTATATTTAGCCTACGAGAATCCTTGATTCTCGCACTGTACACCACTGCTAGCCTGCGAACCCACTTGCAAATTTTTGGATTTAAGCCCTTTTTTCCCTCAGATGCCTAGATTTGTTTGTGTGTATGAAAAGAACTTCTTTGGCCAGTGATTGATTGTTTCTTGACTTTGAATCTCATGAATGATTAGTCTTCGGAAATCGAAATATCTTCTTGTTCATTTTTTCTCAACTGTTACCTCTTGACCTTTTCTTAGCAAGGATATAATCTATGGTTTTGAAATCTGAGTGTTTGTTTGGTTGGGAGCCGGTGATTGGTTTAAAAGTTGGGATTAATTGTCTGTTTCAATTGCTCATTACTTGGAAAATTGTTTCCCGTGTGCATTTGAAGAGACTAGTCTTGTCTTTTTGTTATTTTTGTCTTCATTGAAAGATTAGTTTGGGTGTTTGTTGGGTATTTCTTTTTCATTGGTTGCTTGTTTTTTCTTAGTTCCACCACTATTGTTTGGTTTCTAGTGAAAATTAAAAAACATTTTCTCTTTTTAAGAGACTTTTTATTTGAAAAAATATTGGCATTCAAGTATTGAAAGACAATAAATAGAGAATTTGCATCGTTCATGATTGTTTGATATTGCATTTCTGAAAAGATCATACATCGTAGTTCACGTTTTTCCAGAAAACTCCTCTTTCCCTCCTATAAATAGGATTCATCAAACAAAAGATTTGTATCATTCATCCTATTTATGCATTGTTGGGTCAGAGTCTCACATAACATCAGTCTCATTTTCGTCTCCTTTGAGTAACAACAGCCTTTAATAATATTGCACAATTTTAAAATTTAACTAGTAACTTTTTCTAGGGCTCTTTTACATCAACATTAGCTAGGCTAGAGATTTGGAAAAGGCAGTGAGACACACTCTCCAAAGTACAAAACACACAATAGTATCTTGTGATAAGGAGTGTCAAATTCCATTTGCAACATTTTGTCCTGGGAAGCCCTTCTCACATAAGGTTCAAACCCGAGGTCGCATCAAGATTGACAGAGTTACTCACCCTACTTTGTTGATATCGGTGTAGAGATTGCATGTATTATGGAGGTCACTTGAAGGTATACCCACAATGATGAGTGGAAGCCTCTCAAGATAATTCTGGGCTAGATACCTTGCACTTGCGTGTGGATCGGACTGTCGACTGTTCCCCCAGGCATTATTTTTGTTGGTGGTAACCTTAGTAGCCTATCTTCTTAGGGTCTTACAGAAGGTGACTGTGAATGGAAAAGTCTTCACAGTACCTGGAATCAAAGTTGGCCAAAATCACTTGGGCTCCTTAGAGGGTATACCCACGATTATGTGTGGGAGCTTGCACTAGGGTGTAAGTCCATTAAGCAGGTCGTCAACGTAACTTTTCCACACTAGTGCAGCCCCTTCTTGTCTCATCGTCGCGACGTTGGATTTCATCACCAACTAGTGACATCAAAATTAGAAGGTCTTGTTTGCTTGGTTTTGCTTCCTAGATTTTTACTAGTGCATGATGTTTTTTCACCCAAGTTAAACATAGAATTCCATTCGTAAATTTCTAACTTGATCACAATTGACCCTCCACGTCGTTCACATAGATTGCAGGGCTTACCCCCAGAAAATATGGAAGGTTCTCAACCCTTGCCTACCAACTCACTGGAGGGATATCCTCAACAGAGTGAAGTCCAAGATGTTTCCACTCCACAAGTGGAAAGAAATAACTCTCTAAAATAGTTCCAAATTACCTATTCTCGAGAGGACTTTTGACTTCATCCTGACTCCTAGAGATGTATTGTGCGAGTGAATTCTTCCAGAGCCTTAGTTGTTCAATCTTCTGGGTCACCAACCGGACCTTTCATAGGACTTGAGGGTCAAGATCCTTTTTGGACTACTATCATTTTTAGACGGGATCTCTTTGGCTCAGGAGCAGGCGTTGATATCACTGTCGCACCTGAGCTACCCGAAACATCTGATCCAGACGCAATACCTTTTACTACTGCTTATTATTTTCCTGGTATAGAAGCTCCGCGAGCATACCACATCTTGACTCTCCCTCTACAAATGATCCATTACACAGATACTACAAGTCCTCACATCGAGATTACCGTGGCTAGCCAAGTCCCCTTTGGCACACCGCTTTCACCGAGAGTCACCCCAACACTTCCACCCAGATATCATGCGTTGAATGCTTCTATTCCTGTGCCTACGCAATTCACATCCAGAACTCCTAGTGGTCCCACTCCTTCTGGGCACCATTTTACCGGTTTCATTCTGACACTTTCTCCACCCCCTTTCAGAGGACCTCCTCCATCCTCTATCAAAGGAATTGATCCTAGTGGCACCATCCCGTCTTTCACACCTAGTTACCAGATTCATGTTGGTCGACAATTTCACCAAGGAGGCCAAACTCAACCCCCCCTTGCAGGACAAATCCCAATTGGGACACAACCCCCAATTGGAGGGAAACCCCCACCGACCCCACCCTATGGACAAAACATACCTCCATCCTTGGCCCAATATTGGAATCATCTTATACAACATAATCCTCCATCGACTGGGGGGCAACAGCTGCAACCTAACTTCATCATGCCCCCTAGTACAGGCCAAGCATATCTAGGCACATCTAATCCTATTTGGGGCTCGAACACTCAACCCCACACCCCAATTCAAGGGTACAACCCTATGAGTTACTTTCCTCCACACCAAAAACCGAATCTTCTCGGATCCTCGCATTATATGCAGACTATTTATGGTCCCACTAGTTTTCCGATGGGACTCCCTCCCCAAAGTCACCAGTACCCACATGTGAATAGACAGTTACCTTTCTTAGCCACCCTGGACCTCCCAGATCTATCGAGTATTTTAAATGATCTGCTCCATCACTCTCCTCAATGGCCCGCCATACCGGCCAAACTACCATCCGACATCCCTAAATTCGATGGTAAACCAGGAGAGGACCTGAACAATCATGTAATGACTTTTCACCTTTGGTACTCATCCAACTCCTTGATGGATGACTCTATTTGTTTATGCCGTTTTCAGTGAACCCTCACGGATTCCACCACGAAGTGGTATATAGAATTACCATGAGGTTTCTTTGCCGACTTCAACACCCTCGCTATGGCTTTCCTCACCCACTACTAGTTACCGATCCACTATGAAACAGGGACCAATATTTTGAGTTCTTTCAAACAAACAAAAGCCACTCATATCTCTGATCACATTCATGAGTGGCGATGGAGACGACGTCTCATCAAACTCTAACTTCCCGATCAGCTACTAGAAGAGTGGTTCATGATATTTTTTGTGAACTACATCGGTCGTAACATCACCATGGGTGGAGTTGTCACAGAAGAATAAGCCATTAGTCATGCTCAATACTTTGACCTCGTTTACTCACAAATGAGTACTCTTTATGACTTACTCCCTAATTCACCTTGCCCTTCTACTTCCACCACTTAAACTACTCCTGCTACTTCTCATGCAGTCGACGGTGTGATTGGCACTTTCCATTCCCAACTGCATTCCATCCAAACCTCTAGCAACAACCCCAAACCCATTTCTTCTAATATTCAAAATGCTTTGTCTCCTATTCCTCCCACCAGCAAGACTTCTGAGTAAAATGTTGTTCAATCTATCCCCACTGGTAAAAACAATTCCAGAAAGGGAAAGGGTAAGAATAAGGAGGACAAAAATAATTCGCAAGCAGAGAGAAAAAAAAACACCACCTGTTGATGATAGGGATAAGTGCAAACCCCGATACCCTTGTCTTATCTATGGTGATGATCACTACACTAAGGATTGTCCACGACGAGCCAAGGTTACTAAGTTCGTTCAAGAGACCACGAAACCACCCACGACAGTTGTATTGTCACAACCCTTCCCTTCTCAACAATAGGCCCAATTTTTCATTCATGACTGACCTTCCCCCTCTAATACATCCTATTTCTTAATGTGTATAGGTGATTCAAAGTAGAATGACATCACACTTGCCACTCGAGCCAAAGATTATTCTTCCTCCAAAGAGAAGGTTGATGTGATACCTCCTTCGTTGGTCCAACCATCTCCCACGACTCCACCTACCAACGGTCCTCTTCATCTCGAACTACCGAGGCTCGATACAGTTCTTCACCCTCCTCCAAAGCGTGTTGTTCAAAAATCATATTTCAATCCCCATGCACATGCTTCCCAGAACTACAGTATTGTCGAATATCTCGTCCAAGCACCATCTGCGATGTCAACCCTCGAAGTACTCCAGAGTTTTCCTATACAACGGAATGAACTGTTGAAAGCTATCTGTGGAATCAACCCTACGGATATGAATTTAATAATCTTTGACTTGGAAGATCACATTCCAAGGTTACCCCCTCAACTCGCATTCCAAATACAAGTTATTTTCTCCAACAAAAACATTTGTAGAATAGTTATCGATGAGGATGCCTCGACATGTGTCATGCCTATTACCTGCTAGAAAGCCATCGGCTCTCCTCCTTTGAATGAATCCCATAACACGCTCAAATCCTTTAATGGCTCTGGTTTTAAGCCTTATGGTGTCCTCCCTTCATTGTTGATTATGTTAGAAGGCAAAACGGTCCAAGTTGAAGTGGAGATCTTTTACGCTCCTCTCGATTACAACCTTCTACTTGGTCGTAGCTAGAGTGATTCCATGCAAGTAGTTGTGTCGACTCTTTTCCATGTCGTGTGTTTTCCACATCAAGGAAAGGTAATTACCATCGACCAATTAGCCTTCTTTAACTCAGATGCACATACCGGCAACATACCGTTCATTTCCAAACCCCCCTGGATATGAGAACGTCGGTGTGGGTCTTCTTAAAGACTCCTCGTTAATGGGTACCTTCCCCATCCCACCACCCGATGTTCCACATCTATCTGTCACCTTGATCAACATAATCTCCAACTCTATTCATGGAACCCCTACATCTCACGACATATGGATGATCCCCAACCCTGGCGATCATCTTCGTTACGGTGATGAAATGCCTTTAAGTCTAATCGAATCTGCCTATCAAGCCATTCAATCGGCAACCCCTTCTACCCCCTCTCTTGGTGATTTATCTCCAGATCCTTTCCACGTCATTTTTCCCATGGACGAGATGATTATGTTTGTTATGGAAGACACCCCCTGAGACGATGGACATCATCGTTCCATCCTCTTCTTGGAACAACACACCATCGAGGGTTACCAACGGATCTCAACCTCGTCGACCGTTGTCGTCATTTCTACTGTTCTCGACGCTACACACGATGTCTTTTATGAAGGGAACTTAAGTAATATCTCACCCACCATCCCCCTCGACATATCCATAAAACTTGGAATTGTCAAAAATGTGCATATCGGAGCTTTGTGTTCCCCTGACAAAATTGTCACCTACAAGTCACTTTTCAAAGAATTTTGTGACATCTTTTCCTGGAGCTATGAAGAAATGTCGGTTATTGACCCTGACATTGTGATACATGAGATCAAGACATACCCAGACACTAAAATCATCTGGCAATGACTTCGTCCGATCCACCCACGTAAAGCAGTCACTATCAAGCTTGAAGTTAAGAAACTTCTCAAAGTCAACTTTATTTACCCGGTGGCTCTCACTGACTGGGTTTCCAATATTATCTCGATCGACAAGAAATAAGGCACAATCCACGTGTGCATTGATTATAGGGATATTAACAAAGCATGTCTTAAAGACAACTTTCCTACCCCCTTCGTCGACCAGATCATCGATGATTGTGCCTACAGTGAAATATTCTCTCTGATGGATGGTTTCTCCGGATATAATCAAATCAATATCGTTCCCGTGGACCAACACAAAACCACTTTTATTTGTCCTTGGGGAAATTTTTCCTATCGGAAACTTCCTTTTGGTTTAAAAAACATTGGCACAACTTTTCAGTGCACTATGTCTTATGCCTTCCATGATATCAAGCACATCATGCAGCCATATCTAGATGACTTACCCGCTCATTCCATGTGCCATGTAGATCATCCAATACACCTCCGAGACATTTTCCTTCGATGTTGGTTTTACCATATACGCTTGAATCCTAACAAATTCATTTTTTGCGTCGAATCCAGCCGACTTCTAGGATTTATTGTTTCACGTCAAGGGATCCAAGTAGATCCTTTGAAGGTCAAGGTGATTCTCAATATCCCTCCTCCTTCCTCACTTCACCAGTTACAAAGTTTTCAAGGGAAGGAAAACTTTCTTCGTCGTTTCATCCTGAACTATGCCGAGCTAACTCTTGGATTTACACGATTTCTCAAGAAAGGGTCTGAGTTCGTATGGGATACCACTACCAACAAATATTTTGAAGCTCTGAAACTGTCTCTGACACGTACCCCACTTCTCTTCCCACCTGACTACAGTCATGATTATCTCCTCTTCCTCACAACCTCGGACTACACCATCTCTATGGTTCTCGTCCAGGAGGATGATTCTCATGAAGAACATGTCATATATTACTTGATTCAAAGTCTTACGCCTATCTATACCAAGTATTTACATGTTGAAAAATTGGCCTTGGCAACCGTTCAAGAAGTTCAACGTTTCTGGCATTATATCCTCTCTCGCAAGACTACGGTAATTTCTAACTGCAACCCTATGCAGCACATTCTTACACGTCAACTGCTAGGGAGAAAATACTCCAAATGGATCATGATACTCCAGGAGTTTGACTTAGAATTTGAATGCACTAAGTCCAAGAAATCCTCATTGTTTGCCGAGTTGATATGCGACTTTCCCTACTCTGAGATGGAAAATGTAGCAGCCGATTCATTACCTGATGAATCCCTTTTCCTAATTAGTTCTGATGATCTTTGGTATGGAGATATCATCATATATCTCCAAACCCAGAATTTCTGACCCAATTTGTCTAGTACTTACCATGGTCGAATATGCTACCAAGCCCATCAGTATATTATCCTTAGTGATACTCTTTATCATTGTGGGATTGACTCCATTTTTCGACGCTGCCTCATGTTTGGCGAAGCTGAGAAATCCCTAAATGACTTCCATTCTAGAACCTGTGATGGTCATATGTCTGGGTATGCTATTGCCCAGAAGATCTTATGCGCAGGGTATTTTTGGCCTTCTTTATTTAACGATTGTATAATTTCCATCTAAAAATGCCATGCTTGCCAGACCTGCAACAATAAAATACGGTCACACCCTGCTCCTCCTCATCCTGTGGTCTCTGTTGGTCCTTTTGCAAAATGGGGTATCGATTTCATGACATGTCACCCTCACTCGGTCGGGGGGCATGGATACATTATTATAGCCGTAGATTATTTTACGAAATGGGTCAAGGCAATGCCGACATTTGACAACACCGGAAAGACCGCAGCATTATTCATATTCAATCACATCATAGCTCATTTTGGTGTTCCTCAAGCTATCGTCACTGATCACGGTAGCCACTTTAGAAACTTCATGATGTCCGAACTCATTGAAAAGTTGGGTCTTCGCCATGAAAACTCAACATCCTATTACCCACAAGCCAACGTCCAAGTTGAAGCAATTAACAAATTCCTCATTACCATGCTTCAACGAATGATAGGGATTCAAAAAACGAGTTGGCACACAATGTTGTTTTTAGCATTGTGGGCTTATCGGACATCTGTTAAGTCTACTACCGGGTTTACACCATTCCAGTTAGTCTATGGTCTAGAATCCATCCTGCCGATTGAATGTGAGATACCCTCCCTAAAACTAGTCGTCGAACTCCTCCCAAACACTTATGTCGAATAAGAATGTTTGTTGTATCTCATGCAATTAAACGAAACTCATTGTGACGCCACCCTAGTCATAGAATCCCAGAAGAAACGTGTCAAATGCCAATATGACAAACATGTCAAGCCTCGCATTTTCTCTGAAGGTGATCTGGTTCTCCTTTACGAACAAGATCGGGACATGCTAGGAGCAGGAACATTTGAAGCTATGTGGCGAGGTCCTTATATCGTTAGAAGATTTTTGGAGAAATGATCTTATGAGTTAGTGGACTACGACAGTATCCCTTTGAGTGAACCCAGAAATGGGTTGTACTTAAAGAAGTACTATGCCTAAGATCACCTGTGCAAGAGTGCTTATATTTTATTGTACTATACTTTTTGTGTGTTACTGTAGTATGCATTTTTTTGTTATTTGGTCTCTACCCTCGACCGCTTATATTACATTGTGCTTGGTTTCCATATGTCAGAGTCTTCGCTACCCCACATTGGCTTTGCTAATGGCGCTAGTCGTAGTACTCAAAACCTTTCTTCTGCTGCTTGGGCAATTTATGCCACTACAAACGAACTTATCACTCTACGAGGTGTGTGTCTCGGCCGTGTGACCAACAATATTGTAGACTATAGTGTTGTCATCGAATTGTTGATTGATTTTATTTCGCTCGATATCCGCCACCTGGTTGTACGACTCAATTCACAACTAGTAGTACTACAACTAAGTAATTTCTATGCTATTCGAAGTCCTACTTTATTATGGGTTTATTTATGAATTCACCTCTTGGAACATTATTTTTATTATATTGATTATCATCACATTCCTAGATGTCTAAATACATTGACTGATGCATTAGCTAACTATGTATTAGATAGAAATTTGGGCCATTTATAAACCAATCACATCACATGTATCACACAACACAAGATAAGTCAATAGAAGTCGTATATATGTATATAACGATCAAAAGTTTTTACAAAAAGTTTTTATCCAAGGACCAAAATATCAAAATCTGAAGCTCATAGCTTCTACAAAATAGTGTCATGGGTGACGTTCACAATAACACACAACTGCCCGGGCCACCCTACGAAGCAATCGACTAATAGACTCTGACATGCCTATAGTATGGTTCTGATAATGTCTAGGGATCTCCCCAATAGCCATATCTGGGATGTCAGTGGTCAACCCCTCCAAGTTTTGCTCCATTGCCTCATAGTCTTCGGCATCCCATCACACCACTGGAGCCGCCCCTCCTTGTCGTTGAATAGGAGATGTTCTTGGAGGTCGATATGGCCCCACATTTATGTCATCAAAAAGAGATTTTTTTATTAGTTCTTGGACAAACATAAAAAAAAATTATATGATAAAACTTGCAAAAATAATTAAAAATAACAAAATGTGTACTTCTTACCTAGGTCGCCCCACTGAGCATCCTCATGCAGGGCCAAATCTGGATCCCCTCGTAAATCCAAACCATCATATGCATAGTCATCAATCATCAGCATCTGGGGCCTTAACTAGTCGAAAAATGAATCATTGTACTTGATTATAGGCCCAGCTACATGACAAGCCATGAGGGTGCACCACCTCAGCATCCTCGGATCCTATGGGGCCGGTAAACCCCAGTCAACTTGTAATCACAGTAGTGGAACCCTCTCAAGGAAGAAGGACACCAAAAGTGATATGTACCCAAATTGCTTCAATTTTCCCCTTCTGCACTTCGTCAATTGCCTCTTCATACTGCGGAGAACCGCATCCGACCAGTTGAAGACCCGGGGCTCTGTGCACTCTATGGCATATTGGAAGTAACTCTGGAGAGTCATGTGTGGAGTTGTGCTCCCATCCATGCGTGCTATAGTGAACAAGATGGTTCGCAAGGTCAATTTTTCGACCCCCAAAATAGAAACCTTGCCCTTGCTTCTTTCTGCCTCAGGTACACAATAGTGGCGACAATACTCACTCATAGGGAGTCCCCCACCTTGGTCGTCGGTCAAGATAGCATGGTACCCATGTCATGATAACCCTCTAAGGAAATATGTATCCTCGATATCTAGGTTCAACGTGTGGAATCCCACATCAAACAACTGTTGGTCCACGTCCCACATATGAACCAAGTATTCCAATAATCTGAGTTGGGCTCTCATGCCCAGAATCCTGAAGAATTTCAAGAGCCCAAAGTCCCAGAGGGTAGCGACTGTACCCAAGTCATTCCCATCAATAGCATCATCTTCCTCATGTTCTCTTTCTTGCCACTCCAACATTGTGATGATCAAACACCTGCACAAGAGCCAGGAGAGAAAGGTCAGCAACTTTTTCAAAACTTGGCACATTTTTTATAGAGAAAAAATCAAATTTAAATTTCATTTTCCGGCCCCCAAAGGTGCCCCTTTAGTACAATGTGAGATTCTCGTAGGTGCCCTTAATACCACCTACAAGAATCCTAGATTCTCACAGGTCCCTCATGGCCATCCTGTGAGAACGCTGGGGTGCAAGTTGTGGCCCTACAATGAACCTAAAACTCTAAAAATTGCCAATGAAAACTAAACATAAACCATGGAAAAGGTAGAAGATCAAGAGCTTACCTCGTTGGTGGAGACGGTCCACCAAATGGTCGCTTGTACCTCCCACGATTGAGCAACGAAATTTGGGGGAAAATGAGGTGTATTGGGCAAATTTTTTGGCAAAATCACAATGAAATCGTAAAAACCCTTTTTACCCATATTTATTCACTTTTTACCATTTTAGTTGATTTTTTATATTGTTTTGTCTATAAAAACTAATGCCTAATAGTCCTATGAGTGTGAATTTTTGTAGATATAGCAACTTTGAAGTCCATGCGAAGAAGTACGGATTTTTTTTCTTTTTTGTCGCATGTACGACTGCTTTTTAGGATTTTTAGAAAAACCTCGAGCTCAGTCTTTGATCATTCTCGCACTCGAAAATACATGAGAACATAATCAAGTATAATTTTCTCATATTTTCATACTTGTCATGGTCACACGAAAATGACGAACGCAAAGGAGTATCCTTTAATCTCTTTTCACACTCCATAAAAACGAAAAGATCGTCGAGCGACCTTATTTTGTTCATGCTCGTAAAAGTATCTAAAAAAAACATTCGATGGGTGATAGTTTATCACTTTCTCGGTCCTGTCAAACTATTTTACGGAAAAGAAACTGAGAGAGTTCTCTTTTAGTGTTTTTCAGACTCTCAAAAAATGAAAAACCCCCAAGTTCTCTATCTTTGGACTCGCTAAACAAACATCGAAAGACTCGTAATGGGACCGAACCACTCCTTCTTAGGGTTTGCTAAACATAGTCTGAGGGACTCATCTGAAGGATGAGCTTAAATTGACAAGCATACGTTATCCTCCTCAAGCTTGCGTAAAAATAAAGAGGTACTCACTAGAAATGGTGGGAGAAATTTTGGGAAACAGATGTGTTTTCGTATTCATATTAATGGCAATAAGCGTCGCTCTTGAACATGAAACCCCTTATTCCTCATTTGAAGTTGGTTTGGGAAATCCATTTGTCTCTCATTCGACTTGCTACAAGGTCATATCCTAGGTCCTCTCTAAGTCAATGATGCCAAGTCCTTGGTCGTTTCATTCATATGTTCAAGAGAAGTTCATCCAAGCCCTTTATTGAGTCAGCCATATGCAATTGTCCATTCTTGCTACGTCGGCCTTCCCTATGTCCGTTTCAACCTATATTCATACTAGGTTTCATCCTCAAAGTTTGTTACTTATTTCATGTCATTGATGGGGGATACATCAAGGCCCTCCTGTGATGAGTCTTATTTCGTTGACTCCAACTCATTATCTGGAAACAAGACTTAGAAATTCTCTGGTACCTTGGAACTTGCATGCCTCAATGGCAGGTTTCCTCGCTTTCGACAGTGGGTTTTCATTATTGACCCCTGATCGAGAGGTTCCGTCGAATGTTCGACCTCATCTCATTTATTCACATTCATCGTATTGTACTAGTGTACCTTGGGAGTCATTGACATTAATGGTGATTTCCCTCGCACTTGTTAACGGTTTCATCACTGATCGATAATCAAGTGGTTTCTACCAAGTTCGACTTCAGCACATGTAACACATGGTTAGATTCGTACTTTCAGGTGACGGGATTGAAGACCTTGGATCTCATATTTTTTATCTAGGCTGCGATGGAGTATGTATGATTGACCTCGGTACATAGATCCACTTTGTATGTCATGTGGCTATGTCATCTTAATTTAAGTCTTCTAGCATAGATCCACAGTGTATTCCTGGTGGCTATGCAGCATTTTGATGGCATGGATCCACGGTGTATGATTGGTGTCCATCACCTATCTTTATGATTTCATTCATATGTGATCTGAGTATGGGAATGCCTACCTCAAAATTGGTATTATATTCTACAGATGCTTGGTTGTTTGCAGGTTTCTGATTAGGTGCACTCTTGGTTTCTAACACACACAGTTTACAAAGAATCTCGGTTGTCACAGATTCTGGCCTCATACTTTGGGGGGAATTTTGTTACACATGATTTTGGTCACTTGGGTGATGTCTCAACAGTGATGTATTCAGGATCCCAACAAAGACTTTTTTCTTGAGAAAAGTGGCTCTTGTCTTCTTCCAAAAACATATTTTTAAGATGAGTTCGCAGGCTACCTATGGTCTAGGCTACCTACAAAAGAAGAAGGGTAAACGAATTGAAAATCCTATGGAAATGAAAGAAGAAACCCATGTACAAAATAAGAAAGATAAAGATAGAGGTATCAAGAAGCCTAATGAGATGGTTAAGTAAATTCCTATGCAACAGGAAGAGGAGACCATGAAGAATCTTGTTGAGATCGTTCATGTCACTACTCCACTTGACAGCCAGACATTCAAAATATTAATCAGGCAACTTAGGGATGCAAGGAAGGAGGTGGATCACTTAAACACAAAATCCATGTCTCACAGGGTTAAAATGAAAGAACGCATGGATGGCTATAGTCACACCCTTGACCTAGAAATTTTCATAGCAAGAAAGGCCTAGCCTCTCCATAAGCAGCTCAAAAACCTTTATAGGCAGAACAAAGGCTTTCAGTCTCAGAAGAGGAAGATTAAAGAAAAGTTGCAACATTTTCAAGATGAAGTGGCTCAAAGAAACTTGCAGGTATTGGTTGAAGCTGCTATTGAAAAGGAGACACCAGTAGCCAAGGAGAGCATAGCTCCACTGAAGAATCTTGTCACCACTAAAAGGAAGAAGCCTGTTGTGCCAAAGAAGGATCCTCCTTCTACAAGAAAGAGTGTTAGGTTAAGTGTCAGGGTAACGAAGTAGCTGGTGAAAGGTGAGCCCCATTTTTTAAGATGGTTCCTTTTTGTGAGGATAAACTATTTTTGAAAAATTACCTCTGCCACCTATACAGGCTTCTAAGTGCTTATTGTTCAAAGTTTTGGGCTTTTTGTGAAGAATTAACTCCTTCAGCAGTAAGATTGCAGACATTCTGTAGCGCTATGACTCTACAAAATAGTCTATTTTGGTGTTCCACTGGTGTGCTACCTATAGTGTTGCCAAATCATCTAAATATAATGGTGCTGGTATTACTAAAGGTTGTTACTCACTCTGCACATGTCCAAGTGGAGGTGCTGCATTTTTTTTGAATGCACTACCTAAAATTTGCACAGAGACACACAGTGGCGCTACTGAAATTCACTACCTAATTTATGGCAGAGACAGAATTTGCACAGAGATGCACCAGAGTGGCGCTACTGAAATTCGCTACCTAAAATATCGTAGAGACCGAATTTTACACAGGGGATAGGAAGGTTTGGCGCTACCTTTTCTACTTGTCTAGTTTTAAAGTGCCCTACGGAATATTACAAAATTTGGTGAAGGCACTACAAAGTGCACTACTCAGAGTGCTACCCAAAGAGGCTACCAACAGACACCAAGAATCCAGGAGAGACAATATAAAAACTTTTTGGATAGATGATGATGGAGAGAACTACAGAAATAGCATCTGACAGCATGATGACAGCCACATGCTCCTGAAAGACACATGGAAAACAAGGAGTTGTGCAACAAAGGGGAATCAAGTTAGTTTGAAGATTGGTTGGATTAGTCACCAACACTTTCCTATTTTATAGCATAGGTTGTTAGTCAAGTTGTTGGATGGAATAAATTCGTAGAGATTTTCATGGGAAGGAGGCTAGATCATACCTCCAGTTGTTTCCTCCCTTTTGTTATAAATAGATAGATGAAATGCTTTAGTAGGTTTGAATGGTTGAGAAAGTCTCCCTCATACTGTAATATTTTGATGAAGTTATTTTGAACTGGTTGTGTACTTGACTGAAGATATCTTGGTTAATATAAATCAACTTCTCTTTCCATCTTATTTTCTTCTAATGCTAAAGTGTTCATGCTTTGAATGATTCACATGAATGGTTGCGGTAATATTATGGTGTATGTTTTATGATTATATTATCATGATGTTTCTTTAGTGTCCTTAGGTTCTGAACTCAAGAAGGTATTGTGTTAAGAATATTTCTTCATTAGGTTGTTTGCAGACTTGATGTTTACAACAACCCCTACATTCCTCCCACTTAATTCTTCCCTATGTTCATACTTACTCCCAATTACTGATTGAATTTAGCCAAGACCTTGATTTCTTGTACATGCTAGCCCTGTTTTTTGAGTTCGAACATTATAATCTTGAGTCTTATCCATTTGACCTCTCAAAACTCTATTACATTCACATATAACCTTATTGGTATTGGGATTTCCTTCCAAGAAATCTAAAGGTGATTTCTAGTGCTAACATTCTTGGCGCCCCCGCCAGGGAATGATTTGAAGACTTTTCCTTGGGATTAAACGACAAAGTTTACTAGTTCTATAGGTGCATTAGAACTTAGTATCTTGAAGATTGCAGCTTGCACGTGGAGACTCCATTGTTTTGGCTCTGGCACCTAAAGGCAGACATACAATATCAAATCAACAACTACCTTTGGTTCCATTTGAGGCCAACCTAGAGAAAATAATCAAGAGGGGAAAAGATTCCCAAAAAAAAAATTATGTTGCTGCTACAAGTGCTTCTGGTCAGTTGCCTGATTCCACTCTTGATACTCTAGTTGTTATATCAAGTAAGATTTGTTTACCTTCTATTGAAGTATCTAAGAAACTTGATTTTGAAGAGTTTCCTGTCGAATACTCTCCCTTTAAAACTGATTTGAAAGAAGAAAGCATTGACAATTTTTCTTCCCCTAACATTGAAAGGTGTTTCAGTCTTAATAGTTTTGAAGATTTCCCTACTTTAGTCTTTGTTACCCCACCCCCTGTAAAAATTTCAGCTTCCAAAGAAGTGGAAACTTTGTCCCCTTTACAAACTTTGCCATCTTCTTCCAAGACTCAGCCTTCTGCTGTGAAAACTAAAATTCCCCCTTCATACTTTTCTTCTTCTCCTAATCTGCACACAGTCAAGTCTCCTTCTCCTCCTTGTTCACCCAGAGTTCAAAATCAAATGGCAGTTGTGAACCTCCCTACAAATAGTATGGATGCCATAGTGGTTGCAAGATACGCTCCTCTTGTCTTACCTCAGCCAGTGGATTCTCTTCTTCCTAGAGATTACTTGAAATACATGCCCAATTTTAAAGGAGAAGAATATATAATAGTTGAGGAACATCTTGATGCTTTCTACAGCGATGTAGATAATCAAAACATTGAAAATGAGGATGTGTGGATGAGAGTTTTCATCCAAAGACTTTTTGGTGAGGCTAGGAAGTGGTTTAGGGGTCTGGCCCCTGGATCCATTACTAGCATTGAAGTATTAGATGAATCCTTCTTGAGGCATTGGGGGGCACAAAAAGGACTTTTTGTACTACAACACCGAATTTGGATCCCTAAAAAGGAAAGGAGAGTATGTCTTTGACTTTTCTAAAAGATTTAACATAATGTATAATAATAATCCTGATGAGATAAAACCAACTGAAACCTCTGCAAAAATTACTTATGCCAGTGCCTTTGACCCCAAGTTCTTCCTTCTACTGAGAGAAATAAGATTAGCCTCCTTAGTTCATATGCAAGATACAACCTTGGAGGTAGAATCCAACATAGTGTCATCTGATAAACTCAGAGGGAAATATGATAGGGATAGAAGAAAAATCAGAACTGAATCCCCAACTTATGACTCCCATATTGTTCATCCTTAAGTGGAGGATCTCACCAAATTAGTAAAATCGCTTTCCACTGAGATAGAGAAATTAAAACTGGAAGGAAAACAGACCTACAAAAATACTCAAAATATTGATAACAGAGGTAACTTCAGGAGACCAAATAATGCTCTCCAAATCCTTCCCAGAGATCCTAGAAACAGAGAGAGGGATGATCAGAAGGTACAAGCTCCTTTACAAAAAAAATTGGTTACTGATGAAGAAGGAGAGGAGGTAGAAGTTGATCCTGAGATTCACTGCTTAGGTGACACATCCCCATCCCCATACTTGACTTAATCTACTTATGAGAAATCCTTGATGAATATTCAAATAAATGAATTAATTAAGGGAGAGAAAGCAAAAGAAATTACTAATAGATATAATCTGAGATCCAAAAGGATTGAAGAAAAATCTGATGCCCCTAATCAGCCTGCCCAAAAAGAAAATTCTGCCAAGGCTATGACAGTTAGAAGTAAGGAAAAAGACTCTTCAAGTCCACAAGTTCTGATAAGAAATCCTACTCCTTAAACCAAAGAGATCTTGAAGTATTCTTCTTCTTTCAGTTTTGAGAATGAGATCCAGAAAATAAAGATCCCTATACCTTTTCTGAAATTGATAAAAAATGAAGAATTTAAGAAATATCTCTCCAAAATGTTACAACCCGAAACCTCTCTGAGTGCCATTGATTCAGTGAATCTGCAAGATGAAAAACCAACAGTGATCTTGGGTTCATTGATAGAATATAGCGATGATTCATTCCCTCCTTTCTATACGTCACTGGATATTCATGATAAGGTGCTTCATAATTGTTTGATGGATTCAGGGGCATCCCACAATATCATGCCAAAAACTATTATGGATGAACTTGGGTTAGAAATCACAAAGACTTACCGTGACTTATATTATTTTGACTCCAGCAAAGTGAAGTTTCTTGGAGTCATTAAGGATTTGGTTGTGAATCTATTTCAACTTCCCATGAAAAGCATAGTCATGGATATTGTAGTGGCTGATGTCCCCCCCAAGTTCGGAATGCTCTTGTCATGGTCCTGAATAAAAATACTTGGGGGAACCTTGTAGATGGATCTCTCATATGCTACAATTCCCATTTTGGGGGGAGAACATAGAAGACTTTACAGGGAAGATCAATTGGCTTACATCATTAGTGATGAAGCAAACCCAACAAATCATCTTGTTTTTTCTTTTGATACCGATTTGGGATCTAGAATTTTGCACCTCACTGACGCTCCTGAAACTCCTCTCAAAATAAGATAATAGTCTATTACCTTTTGTGAGGAGTCTCCTCTAACCACCTTTGTTTGGAAGATGATCTTTGATGGAGCCTCTTCTAAGGAAGGTGTTGGTGCCAGAGTGGTCTTTGTCTCACCATCTCATGAGACTATATATTTTTCATACAAATTAGAATTTGAAACTACTAATAATGTGGCAGAGTATGAATCTCTTATCATGGGACTGAGGGCTGCTAAAGACATGGGGATAGAAGATCTATCAGTATTTGGGGATGTTGAATTAATAGTCCTATCAGATTAAAAATCTTTATCAAACAAAGCACCCTAGGCTTAGATCTTACAGAAATGAAGTGTGGGACTTGGTGGATAGTTTTTTCTCAACTTGCAACATTTCATTTATTCCTAGAGAAGAGAATACCATGGTTGATTCTTTGGCTATATCAACAAGCAATTTTAGAATTCCCATAATACCTAAAATTAAGTATGATGTAGAATTCAAGTATAGGCCTTCTATACTGGACAATGTAAAATACTGGAAGGTGCTCGAAGATGATTTAGAACTTAAAAATTTCCTAGAGAATGTTGATGAGTTTTATGCTTTACACATTGATCAGGATCATGATTCTGAAATTAATCCTCATGCTGATGTTTTTCTTAATAAAATCTCTAATCATCATATTGTACAACTACCTAGCAATCATATTCCAAAAGGACTAGTTCCTTTGGAAAGATTATTTGACGGAAACAATGTGAAAGTGAAAGGGAGAGTATCCATTGATGATGCTAACATGACTGAGTGCAATTTGGGCACATAAAAGAATCCAAAATATGTCAAGCTGTCAAGCAGCCTATCAGAAGAGCAGAGGGCAGAATATACTAAGTTGTTGAAGGAATTTTCAGATGTATTCACTTGGACTTATGAATATCTCAGAACTTATGACACAAGCATTATAGAGCACAAGATTCCATTAAAAGAAGATACCAAACCCTTCAGGAAAAAGTTGAGGAAAATCAATCCTATATTGTTGCCTATCATGGAGAAGGAGGTAAAAAATATTTTAGATGAAACACCTAAAAACACCTAAATCAATTTTTAAGTTCTAAATCATCTTCGAACACCTTCCAGTATTTTACATTGTCCAATATAGAAGGCCTATACTTGAATTCTACATCATACTTAATTTTAGGTGGTATGGGAATTTTGAAATTGCTTGTTGATATAGCCAAAGAATCAGCCATGGTATTCTCTTCTCTAGGAATAAATGAAATGTTAAAAGCTGAGAAAAAACTATCCACCAAGTCCCACACTTCATTTCTATAAGATCTAAGCCTAGGGTGTTTTTTTTGATAAATATTTTTAATCTGATGGACTATTAATTCAACATCCCCAAATATTGATAGATCTTCTATCCCAATGTCTTTAGTAGCCCTCAGTCCCATGACAAGAGATTCATACTCTACCACATTATTAGTAGTTTCAAATTATAGTTTGTATGAAAAAGATATAGTCTCTTGAGATGGCGAGACAAAGACCACTCTAGAACCAGCACCTTCCTTAGAAGAGGCTCCATCAAAGAACATCTTCCAAACAGAGGTGGTTAGAGGAGACTCCTCACAAAAGGTAATGGACTATTTTCTGATTTCAAGAGGAGTTTCAGGAGCGTCAGTGAGCTGCAAAATGCTATATCCCAAATCGGTATCAAAAGAAAAAACAAGATGATTTGTGGGGTTTCTTCATCACGAATGATATAAGCCAATTGAGCTTCCCTGTAAAGTCTTCTATGCTCTCCCCCAAAAACAGGAACAGTAGCATATGAGAGATCCATCTGAAAGGTTCCCCCAAGTATTTTTATTCAGGACCTTGACAAGAGCATTCCAAACTTGGGGGGACATCAGCCACTATAATATCCATGACTATGCTTTTCATGGGCAGTTGAAATAGAGTCACAACCAAATCCTTAATGACTCCAAGACACTTCACTTTCCTGGAGTCAAAATAATATAAGTCATGGTAAGTCTTTGTGATTTCTAACCCAAGTTCATCCATAACAGTTTTTGGCATGATATTGTGGGATGCCCCTAAATCCATCAAACAATTATGAAGCACCTTATCATGAACATCCAATGACATATAGAAAGGAGGGAATGAATCATCGCTATCTTCTATCAACGAACCCAAGATCACTGTTGGTTTTTCATCTTGCAGATTCACTGAATCAGTGGCACTTGGAGAGGTTTCGGGTTGTAACATTTTGTAGAGATATTTCTTAAATTATTAATTTTTTATCAATTCCAAAAAAGGTATAGGGATCTTTATTTTCTGGATCTCATTCTCAAAATTGAAAGAAGAAGAATACTTCAAGATCTCTTTGGTTTCAAGAATAGGATTTCTTATCAGAAATTGTGGAATTTAAGAGTCTTTTTCCTTACTACTAATTGTCATAGCCTTGGTAGAATTTTATTTTTGGGCAGGTTGATTAGGGGCATCAGTTTTTTCTTCAATCCTCTTGGATCTCAGATTATATTTATTAGTACTTTCTTTTGATTTCTCTCCCTTAATTAATTCATTTATTTGAATATTCATCAAGGATTGCTCATAAGCAGATTGAGTCAAGTGTGGGGATGGGGATGTGTCATCTAAGCAATGAATCTCAGGATCAGCTTCTACCTCCTCTCCTTCTTCATCAGTAACCAAGTTGTTTTTTAAAGGAGCTTGTACCCTCTGATCATCCCTCTCTCTATTTCTAGTATCTCTAGGAAGGATTTGGGGAGCATTATTTGGTCTCCTAAAGTTACCTCTGTTATCAATATTTTGAGAATTTTTGTAGGTCTGTTTTCCTTCCAGTTTTAATTTCTCTATCTCAGTGGAAAGCAATTTTACTAATTTGGTGAGATCCTCCACTTGAGGATGAACAGTATGGGAGTCATAAGTTGAGGCTTCATTTCTACTTTTTCTTCTATCCCTATCATATTTCCCTCTGAGTTTATCATATGACACTATGTTGGATTCTACCTCCAAGGTTGTATCTTGCATATGAACTAAGGAGGATAATCTTATTTCTCTCAGTAGAAGGAAGAACTCGGGGTCCAAGGCATTGGCATAAGTTATTTTTGCAGATGTTTCAGTGGGTTTTATCTCATCAGGAATATTATTATACATTATGTTAAATCTTTTAGAAAATTCAGAGACATACTCTCCTTCTTTCCTTTTTAGGGATCCAAATTCAGTGTTCTAGTACAAAAAGTCATTTTTGTCCCCCCAGTGCCTCAAGAAGGCTTCATCTAATACTTCAATGCTACTAATGGATTCAAGGTCCAAACCCCTAAACCACTTCCTAGCCTCACCAAAAATTCTTTGGACGAAAACCCTCATCCACACATCCTCATTTTCAATGTTGTGATTATCTGCATAGCTGTAGAAAGCAACGAGATGTTCCTCAACTATTATATATTCTTCTCCCATAAACTTGGGCATGTATTTCTAATAATCTCCAGGAGGAAGAGTCTCCACTGGCTGACGTAAGACAAGAGGAGCATATCTTGCAACCACTATGGCATCCATCCTATTTGCAGGGGGGTTCACAACTGCCATTTGATTTTGAACTCTGGGTGATCAAGGAGGAGAAGGAGACTTGACTATGTGCAGATTAGGAGAAGAAGAAAAGTATGAAGGGGGGGTTTCAGTTTTCATAGCAGAAGGCTAAGTCTTGGAAGAAGATGGTAAATTTTGTAAAGCCGACAAAGTTTCC
This sequence comes from Picea engelmannii, assembly GCA_009831015.1. Lineage (NCBI taxonomy): Eukaryota > Viridiplantae > Streptophyta > Pinopsida > Pinales > Pinaceae > Picea > Picea engelmannii. The sequence continues at coordinate 518,825 of ML777628.1, read as the reverse complement.
ACTTCTTTGGAAGCAAAAATGTTTACAGGGGATGGGGTAACAAAGACTAAAGTAGGGAAATCTTCAAAACTATCAAGACTGAAACACCTTTCAATGTCAGGGGAAGAAAAATTGTCAATTCTTTCTTCTTTCAAATCAGTTTCAAAGGAAGAGTATTCGATAGGAAACTCTTCAAAATCAAGTTTATTAGATACTTCAACAGAAGGTAAACAAATCTTACTTGATATAACAACAAGAGTATAAAGAGTGGAATCAGACAACTTACCAGAAGCACTTGTAGCAGCAGAAGAAATTTTTTTTTGGGAAGCTTTTCCCCTCTTGATTATTTTCTCTAGGTCGGCGTTAGATGGAACCAAAGGTAGTTTTTTATTTGATCTCGTATCTCTACCTTTAGGTGCTAGAGCTGAAACAATGGAGTCTCCACGTGCAAGCTGCAATCTTCAAGATACTAAGTTCTAATGCACCTATAGAACTAGTAGACTGTGTCGTTTAATCCCAGGGAAAAGTCTTCAAATTGTTCCCTAGCGGTGGTGCCAAGAATGTTAGCACTAGAAATCACCTTCAGATTTCTTGGAAGGCAATCCCAGTACCAATCAGGTTATATGTGAATGTAATAGAGTTTTGAGAGGTCAAATGGATAAGACTCAAGATGATAATGTTCCAACTCAAAAATCAGGGCTAGCATGCACAAGAAATCAAGGTCTTGGCTAAATTCAATCAGTAATTGGGAGTAAGTATGAACAAAGGGAAGACTTAAGTAGGAGGAATGTAGGGTTTGTTGTAAACATCAGGTCTGCAAACAACCTAATGAAGAAATATTCTTAACACAATAACTTCTTGAGTTCAGAACCTAAGGACACTAAAGAAACATCATGATAATATTACCACAACCATTCATGTGAATCATTCAAAGCATGAACACTTTAGCATCAAAAGAAAATAAGATGGAAAGAGAAGTTGATTTCTATTAACCAAGATATCTTCAATCAAGTACACAACCAATTCAAAATAACTTCATCAAAATATTACAGTATGAGGGAGCCTTGCTCAACCATTCAAACCTACTAAATAATTTCATCTATCTATTTATAACAAAAGGGAGGAAACAACTGGAGGTATGATCTGGCCTCCTTCCCATGAAAATCTCTAAGAATTTATTCCATCCAACAACTTGACTAACAACCTATGCTATAAAATAGGAAAGTGTTGGTGACTAATCCAACCAATCTTCAAACTAACTTGATCCCCCTTTGTTTCACAACTCCTTGTTTTCCATGTGTCTTTCAAGAGCATGTGGTTGTCATCATGATGTTGGTTGTTATTTCTGTAGTTCTCTCCATCATCAACTATCCAAAAAGTCGTTATATTCTCTCTCCTGGATTCCTGGTGTCTATTGGTAGCCTCTTTAGGTAGCACTCTGAGTAGCACACTTTGTAGTGCCTTCACCAAATTTTGTAATATCCTGTAGGGAACTTTAAAACTAGACAAGTAGAAAAGGTAGCGCCAAACCTTCCTATCCCTTGAGAAAACTTCAGTCTCTATGATATTTTAGGTATCGAATTTTAGTAGCGACACTCTGGTGCATCTCTGTGCAAATTCTGTCTCTACCAGAAATTAGGTAGTGAATTTCAGTAGCGCCACTGTGTGTCTCTGTGCAAATTTTAGGTAGTGCATTCAAACAAAATGTACGAGCAAGTAGCAACCTTTAGTAATATCAACACCATTATATTTAGATGATTTGGCAACACTATAGGTAGCACACCAGTCGAAAACCAAAATAAACTATTCCATAGAGCCATAGCGCTACGGAATGTCTGCAATCTTACTATTGAAGGAGTTAATTCTTCACAAAAAGCCCAAAACTTTGAACAATAAGCACTTAGAAGCCTATATAGGTGGTAGAGGTAATTTTTCAACAATATTTTATCCTCACAAAAAGGAACCATCTTCAAAAATGGGGCTCACCTTTCACCAGCTACTTCGTTACCCTGACACTTAACCTGACACTCTTTCTTGTAAAAGGAGGATCCTCCTTGGCACAACAGGCTTCTTCCTTTTAGCGGTGGTAGGATTCTTCAGTGGATCTATGCTCTCCTTGGATGCTAGTGTCTCCTTTTCAATAGAAGCTTCAACCAATACCTTCAAGTTTCTTTGAGCCACTTCATCTTGAAAATGTTGCAACTTTTCTTTAAGCTTCCTCTTCTGAGACCGAAAGCCTTTGTTTTGCCTATAAAGGTTTTTGAGCTGCTTATGGAGAGGCTAGGCCTTTCTTTCTATGAAACTTGCTAGGTCAAGGGTGTAACTATAGCCATCCATGAGTTCTTTCATTTTAACCCTGTCAAACATGGCTTTTGTTTTCAAGTGATCCACCTCCTTCCTAGCATCTCTATGTTGCTTGATTAATATTTTGAATGTATGGCTGTCAAGTGGAGTAGTTACATGAACGGTCTCAACAAGATTCTTCATGGTCTCCTCTTCTTGTTGCATAGGAATTTCCTTGTCCATCTCATTAGGCTTCTTGATACTTCTGTCTTTATCTTTCTTCTTTTGCAAAGGGGTTTCTTCTTTCCCCTCCACAGGATTTTCAATGCCTTTACCCTTCTTCTTTTATAGGATAGAGGCTTTTGGTAGGGATTGTTCTTCAAAAACCTCTTTAGGAACTGATGATCTTGTGAAATATTTCCTGACCTTGGTACTGGTTGTTGGAGGAGAAGAGGAGAAGTGTAGCTTCTTCCCTTTCTTTGTTGCGATTTTAGTAGTAGAAGGAACTTCTTCTAACTCTGGTGGAGGATGAGGTGAAAAATCTCTCTATGGGGAATGAAAATCTACCTCCTCAATTCCTATGACCTCCTTGATGACCTCTGAAACTTGAACATGGACTCTGCCCTTTCTCTACTTGCCAGTACCTATTTTAGAAGCACTGGTGGATGATAAAGGGCTTGTGTTCTGTGATTGAGGAGTGGCTGCTATATCCAACTTGAAGTGGGAATCAACAACAAAATGTTCACATGAGATATCTTTCTTACCCAATTCTTCAAAAACTAGCATTCTAATCAATCTAGAGTGGAAGATTCTAGTATCCACATCCTTAGACTTCGATGATATCCCGTCTAACATCTTACCTATGCTCCTTATCAAATAGTAGGGAATATTCATTTCAATTTTACCATTTAAATGCAATAGAAGCCTTATATGGTACTGGTATAATGTGTTAAACCTCCCTTCACATATAAAGTATCTCTGAATGATCCTCAATATCCTGTCAAACTGCGCAATCAGCTGATTCCTTAGCATACCTTTAGACAAATCATTGGCTTGATGTTCAGGCTTAAGGAAATATTTGGCATAGGCTACATTCAAAGCCATGGCTTTAAACCATTTCTCACCTATGATAGGGATTCTTGTTGTAGCTGAAATAGAGGCCTCAGTCACCTCAAATTCTAAATCCCCTACCTTGGTCTTACAACCATAAAAATGTAAGTCAAACTGCCTTGTCACCTTAGGATGACCTTTTTGCATATTCTGGCAGAAAGAGAGGCATCCCACTCTTTGAAAAACTTCTCTTTCCATGGGCTCTATCTCAAAAAGATGCATATCCACAGGTTCAGTTCTAACTACCTTGCCCCCCTTGTGTGACTTATTCATCTGAGGAGTCTCCATAGATTAGGATGAGAGCTTCTTATGTCTATGGGGTGGTAATGACCAGGAGGACCTAAATTCAATCTTCAAATGGACAAAGATGCACTTTTACAAGAATTTCCCCTTAAACCAGACTGATTGCTAGTAAGCTAAAACTTGGTTGTGGAAATCCCTCCCTTAGATTTGTGCAGGTATTGAAAACTTAGATAATGAGAGGGTACTCTGTAATTGAACTTTTGAAACTGGGTAGAAAACGCTCGACTCAAATGTCAAAGGAAGTAGGGGAGACATAGTGTGGATAAGAAATGCCTTTAGGTAGAACACTGCCTATGCAGAGGATAGAACTATTTAGATGTTGTGATCTCAATAGCTATGGTGGGTAGATATGTCAAACGTTGACATTCAGGTAGTGAATTTAGAGGTTTGAAATGAGAGGAGACAAGCATAGAATGGTGTGAGGAAAGGTCTTCTTCAACTATGCAAGACCGATAATCCAAAACTCTGAGCGCTAACTCTCTTTGAAAATTTATGTGCAGAGGAGGAAACACGGGATACCTGCGGAATAAGCATTTGGTTGAAGCCTCAGGGAGATTTCAGGATGAAGTCACGAACATCTCGGCCTCTGACTCTACCTCAGCATCGGATTTGGATGCACTGTTGTCGATTGGTCAAAACTGGGAGTTTGCGCAGTGCAACAATCTTGAGTTTTTCAAAATCACAAATCGTTATCAGAGCTCGTAAATACGAGATCTTGAAGGCATCTTTTTAACCAACTCTTGGTGATGGAAACAAGGAAAATGACATTAGCATTATAATCATAACTCAAGGTGGAAAATGATGAAAGAGAAAGGCATTATGGAAACTCCTGATGAGTGGGCAGTGCTCCATTTCAAAAAGTGATTGGATAGGTAAGCAAAGGACAGCAAGGCATGGCTACGAGGGCATGAATGAGGAAAACGGTCTGTCAAATCAATATAGTCATGGAGACGATCGATCCTAGTGACAAATCATGAGGGGGACCAAATTTTAAGTCATGAACAAAAATGGTTCTAAGTCCAAAAATCAAATGAGGATCAAAACATAAGTTATGACTCAACACTTTATTTATCAAGGGTGTCCTAACAAACACAATTTTAAAAGGGGTGAAAATTAATTAATTAAAATATAAGGCTTAGGAAAAGATGGAAACAAACTAAAAAACCCAAGGCAACTTAGTGTGATAACAAACATAATTTCTCCCAAGGAGTAAATCGAAATTCAAGGGGTCTTGGACTACCATGACATCAACAAAGACATTTTTCCCTCCCAAAGTTACAGGAAACTATGGAATGATCCCTAAAGGGTTATTGGTTCTTCTTTTAAAAGCAAATAGAGTCTGGGTAATAGGCACAAACTAAGGATAACCCAAATCTTTCCAAGCAATATAGGACAAAATACTAATGTACAAACCTTCGTCTATCAGTGTCTAAGGAACGACCCAACCACAGACTTGTACTGTAATCTTGAAATTAATGTGAGAGGGAAGACGAGGTCCATTTATCACACTCCAATCAAAAAGGATGGCCTCATTACTTGGAGGGGGTTTCGCGGGAGAAGGAGAAATTCCCCCCAGCATGGTAGATTCTGTATCAACGAGAAAAACGTGGGAAGAATCGGGTTTACTCTCTAGTGGGAGATTCAATGGAGAACGACATCAAATCAATCACTTGAGTTTCATTCTCCAAGGGGAAAATGGGGTCGATAAGTGGAAACGGATCGACTGCTTGGGTTTCACTCTCTAACGAGAGAGAGGGATTGACCGAATATGGGATCGGATCAACCACTTTGTCAACTGGCTCAACTAAGGACGTGACCAGATTGATGACATGATCAACTGGACTGACTGATGAAGGGATCGGAGCAATCACTTTGGCAGTCGTCAAAGGAGGACTTGGATTGACCATGTTGGCACTCTTTGAATGAAGGGTAGGACTGACCAATAATGGGACTAGATCAGTCACTTGGGTTTCACTTTTTAGATTAAAAGTGGGGTTGATCATTGACGGAACTGGATCAGCTACTTTCGTTTGTAGTTCAACCAAGGATGAAACTAGATTGACCACCTGATCAACCGAACTAACCGAGGATGGAACCGGATGGACCATTTCATCAACTAACAACAGTTTGGGGGAAATGTTACGATAACCAATTGGGAGTTGAATATTTTCCAAAAGAGAAGAAGCCTCATCCATACAAGGACAAAGGTGAGAATAATGATCACCTTCACATAACATACAAGGAAATTTGACAGTTGTCTTCTTCTTACCAACCTTAACGTCACTAGTTGACGTGGTGTCACCAGCATGTCTAATACGGTTTTATGACGTGGAGGACCACATTTCTAAGACCTTGGGAATGCCAAGGCAATCCCTCAGAACGTAGTCACCCTTACAAATACTGCAAGGGAATTTGGGTTTCAAATTCTTCGTTGTAGTCTTATTGACCTCACCAACACTCCCAGTATGATTAACAGTATTTGGTTTCTTGGATCCAACATATGATGTAGTTGGAGGCTTGTCCCCTTTCTGGTTCTTCTTCTTCTCTTTTTGTTTCTTCTTCTTCTTATAAACCTAGCTACTCACTTTGGAGCTTTCACTGGGCGAATAAGGAGAAATGGAAGGAGACCTGACAGGTGAAGAAGGAGAAGGGTCGACATGAGGTTGATCTGTGGGTGGTGTGCTTACATCTGAAGCACCTGCATTTGAGATCACCAGAGTGGAAAACAACCATACTGATAACCCAATTGTGAGACTTGGAAGTCTCAAAGTAGAGATGTAAAGAGGACCAACGTTTTTATAAGAAGGAAAAACAAAGGTTTCCACTGGCAAAGGGGTTCCTTCATTGGTCATTCCAGGAACTGACACCATAAAAAATAAACATCCAACCTAGATTTTGCTAGGGAGAACAAAAAGCACACGCTAAAAATCTAGTAAGCAAACAAGCAAACAAAACCTTCTCACAATGAGCACACTAGTTAGGGATGAAATCCAACATCACGAGAACAAAGTAAAAAAGGGTTGAGATAGAGCAAGTGGAAAAGTTATGTTGATGACTTGCTTAGCGGACTTACACCTTGGTAAAAGCTCCCACACATAATTGTGGGTATACCCTCCAAGGATCCCGAGTGAGTTTGGCCAACATAGATTCTAGGTATTGTGAAGACTTTCCCCTCCACAGTCACCTTGTGTAAAGACCCTAAAGAGATAGGCCACTAAGGTTACCAAATACAACAATGATTCTTGGGGAAACAATCGACAATCTGATCCATGTGTAAGGGAAGGTTATCTGGCCCGAAATCATCTTGAAAGGATTCCACTCATCATTGTGGGTATACCTTCAAGAAACCCCCATAATACAAAAAATCTCTACACCAAGACCAACAAAGTAGGGTGAGTAACTCTGCCAGTATTAATGCGACCTCAAGTTTGACCCTTGTGTGAGAAGGGCTTCCCAGGACAAAATGTAGCAATTGGATTTCACCGCTCCCTAACACAATATTCTATGTTTGTTTGCAGTTTCAGAAAGTTATCTTTCACACCTATTCCAAATCCCTACAACTAATCTAATGTAGGTTTGCTACCAGAAAATATAAAAATTTCTAATCAATTTTTAGTTTAGTGCTTTATTTTTAAGGTTGTTGTTACTCAAAAGAAAAATGGCATGGACAATATGGTGTTTTGACCGACTCAAAATTTATACAAAGAGATGACGATGCAATCTTTTCATTTTGATTAAAGTTATGCTACGATACGGAGAAAACATTCATTGCTACAGATGCACAATGTCCCAAAAAATCCAAAAACCATGCAATTTCGCTACTTCAAATGCAAGCTAGTTTCAATACCCAAAAGTGAGAATGCATCTATGTTCTTTGTTTTATTATGATGTATACATAAATTAAATACAAAACCTTCAATGCTCCACTACTTTCAATTAGTAGAAAGAGTCCTATGCAGATGCAAAAGACACGAAGCAAAAGGGCTACAAACAAAGCATGCACTCAAGGCAGTGAGGTATGAAAGAAAACAAGTAGAAACTTTTTCTAACAAGAAATAACACCATAAAGGATTCTACAACCAATCAAGCATTCAAGGAACACAAATAAAATGCAGAGAAGAATCCAAGAAAAGATAGGGAGAAAGAAAAATCAGTCAAAACTATCCTGACAAAAAAGCAACTATAAAAGGCAATTTCACATTTCTAAAAAAGGTTTCAAGATCCAATAAATACAATAGGGATTGATGAGCATCAAAAACCATCAAAAACCAATCCAAACAACTTCACAAACCAACCACGGACTCTGGGTAAATATCTTTGCAATACAGGCTGCAAAAGACTGAGAAGAAGAAGGCAAAAACTCTCAAAAAAGAGACTAGTGCTCCCTCATAAGGGTGCGCAAAGTGTTTCAACACTCCCTAAGACATTGTAGGGGAGTGTTGGTGCTCTGGTATGTCCTAGGGGGGGCATTGATCTTCATATAAACTTAGAAAAAGAGCCAAAAAATGCAAAAAAACTCGCCTAGAATGCACAAAAATTTGTGAAATTACTAGTGAAGGTAGGAGAAGGCAAATGGATGATGAACAACTAGTAAACTTGATCTGAAAGGTGGGAAAAGGGCAGGGACAAACCAAGTAAATACAAATAGGAGTTCCTTCCCCAGTGGATTCGCCAATTTCTGTTACAGGAGAATCCCCCTGTATACAAGTGGATTTCCTCTAGGATACTAGACCCCTATAACCAAGACAGAAAGGTGTTAATGTGGACACTGACATTCCTTTTCATGAAGCTAAACTATTCAAGGAAGAATAAGAAATAAAGACAAATACCTTTACCGACATTTTTCCTTGCTCGATCCAGGCTTATCTTGATCTCCAAGTTCTTCAGAAGGTCTTGCAATACAATGAGAAACAACAACGTAACATACTTCCTACTCTACCATGATTAGCTTCATAATAGATCTATCAAAAGAAACAAGCTCATGAAACATACACAAAATTAAAGGAAACAGGCCAAGCACATATTTATATTAATGAAAATAAATCAAAGTGATTACAACCATGATGTAGATGTAGTAGCTTCACCAATCTCTCTTTGTCCATACCCTTGCTCAAAAGTTCCACGATCAAAATGACTATAACTTCACAGATAAATCTCCCTTATGAGATCCTAAGTTTGATGCCTCTAAACTCCCATGTTTCACCATGAGAAGGCCTCCTTATATAATCTTGGAGAGACCCAACCACCTAAGAGATTCTAGGGATAGGTTGAGGATCCTTCTCCTTCAATTGTGGATCTTCCCTAAGATTGAGCATTGACCTCATATATGAATCCAACCAACTCCGGAGATGAGGGGGATTCTTCCCTGATTTTCCTCAACAATCCAAAACTCGCTCAAATAGGCCAGCACTCCCCCAAAAGGGTGCACAAAGTGTTGCAACTCTCCCCCAAAGGAGGGTACAGAGCGCTAGCACTCCCTGACAGTGGGCAGGGGAGCGCTGCACAAAAATCCTTCAAAAAATCCCAACGCTCCCCCAAAATGGTGTCTTGAGTGTTACAACGCTCCCCCAAAGAGGGGTAGCGAGTGTTGGCACTCCCTAATAGTGGGTAGGGGAGAGTTTCCCGTCAAAAATCATTTTTTAAGTGGTCTTTTCCATGGTAAAATCCTTGTACTCTTTTTCATGTGATTTCTTCTTCTTAAACCAGTCTTTGAAGGTGTCTTAAGTGGCCATGGGATGTCGTTAGAGACACGACATAGGAAAGATGACAGTATGATGTTTGTGACACTTGCGACAATTGAAATGAAGACAATAGGTCATCATCGAAGTGAGTAATTTTGATGTGTAACAACCGTTGTTGTAGGAAAATTCTACCAGTGGAAGGTAGTCTTCCCACTTCTTAGGTTGATGCATTACATGCAACCTTAGCATGTCTTCTAATATTTGGTCTACTCTTTCTGTCTGTCCATCGGTTTGAGGGTGATAGGTTGTGCTAAACAACAATTTAGTCTCAAAACCAGCCATCAAGGATTTACAAAAGCTTTAAGTGAATTTTGTGTCTCTGTCAGATACAATCTCCTTATACATGCCATGCAGTCTGAACATATCCTTCATTAAGATGTTGGCAATATCTATTGCCTTGCAAGTCGATTTGACAGGAATGAAGTGAGAAGACTTGCTCAACTTTTCCACCACTACCATGATGGTGTCATTCTATCTGACTGAATTTGGTAATCCATTGATGAAATCCATGGAGATGCTCTCCCATTTCCATTCCAGAATTGGTAGAGGTTGCAACAACCCTGTTGGGTGTTGGTGTTCTACCTTAACTTCCTGGCATTCTAGGAATTTAGCTAAATATTCATCTATATCCTTTTTCAATCGATGCCAATAGAACTGTTTTCTAGTGGTCGTAATCATTTTATGATAACCTAGATGAACAGTGTATGGTCTCTTGTGAAGTTCATCCATTATGAACCTCTTCAAGTCATCACAACTTGGGATATACAATATGTTTCTATAAGTCAGCAAACCTTCATCCAACATTTGATAGCCTTCATACTGTGGTAGCTTACTATAGATACGATGTCACGATCTTGAAGAATGCATCTATTTCTTGTGCATTCCTGACTCTTTCCCTGATATTCGTTTCACAAGTACTCACCACTGCTAGGTGAATTGTTTTCACACTTCTTCTAAGGGCATCAACCACCCTCTTTTCCTTTCCTTTGATGTGTTTGATTTTGAAATCAAACTCACTAAGGAGAGCCATCCACCTACCTTGTTTATAATTGAGCTTTGGTTGATCTAACAGGTGTCTCAATCCATAGTGGTATGTCATAAGTACAAACCACTAGCATGCATGCAGTATGGCAGCCAACTCTAGGTCATGGGTCACATAATTGATTTCATGCTTATTCAATTTTCTAGATTCGTAGTAAATTACATGTCCTTCTTGCATAAGGACTCCTCTGAGTCCTTCCTTGCAGGGATATGTACACACAAGGAAGTCATTATCAGGGTCTACAATTTTCATCACGGGTGCGTGGGTCAGAAGGTATTTCAGTGTCTAAAATTTTTATTCACATTCTGATGTCCAAGTGAATTTAACCCCCTATTTCTGAAATGCAGTGATTGGACAACCAATCTTGGAAAATCCTTTTATGAACCTTTTATAGTATCCTGCTAAGCCCATAAAGGATCTGATATCATATACATTCTTTGGGGCAGGCCATTCCATAATACACATGATCTTGTCAAGATCTACTGCCACTATGTCTTTAGAAATAACATGGCCTAAGTAATGGACTTATTTCTGGAAAAATTCACACTTGCTAAACTTAGCGTAGATTCGATGCTCTCTTAGTACTTGAAGTACCAGTCTAAGATGTTCTTTATGCTCCTCTATGTTCTTGGATTAGATTAGGATATCGTCAATGAAAACCAATACAAAAATTTCTAGGAATTTGTTGAGTACATTATTCATCAGGCACATAAAAGTGGCAGGGGCATTGGTTAATCCAAATGGAACCACCACAAATTCATAGTGACCATACCTTGTCCTTAAGGTTGTTTTGTGGATATCTTCATCCTTGATTCGAACTTGATGGTATCTATACCTCAAGTCAAACTTTGAGAAAATGGAAGCACCCCCTAATTGGTCAAACAAGTCATCGATTCTTGGTAAGGGGTACTTGTTCTTTATGGTTGTCTTATTGAGTTTTCTATAATCTATGCACAGTCGGAGTGTACCATATTTTTTCTTCACAAATAGGATCGGTGCTCCCCATGGAAACACATTGGTATGGATGTAGCCTTTGTCCATCATTTCCTTTAKTTGTAGCTTGAGCTCAACTAGCTCTGGTGTACTCATCCTATAGGGTKCCCTAAACACTGGCACTGCTCCTAGTGAAAGTTCTATCGAGAAGTCAATGTCTCTTCTTGGAGGTAGACCCAGTACCTCTTCTGGAAACATGTCTCTATACTCTCTTAGTATGGGGTGGTCCTCTAGGTTTAGTCTGTCATCCTCAACATCACTTGTATTTCATATATAGGACATCCCTTTCTACAATACTTTTTCACTTGAAGGGTTGTTATTCGTCTCACTGAGACAGGCTTCTGAGTCCCTTGGAGGCTAATATTTCTCCCTTCTTCATTTACACATTATAAGATTTTATGGTAACAGTCCAACTTAGTTTTATATGCAACTATCCATTCCATACCAATCAACAAGTCATAAGATCCTAGGGGAAGTATGTTAAGGGTAGCTTCGGTGGGAAATTCATTCATCATGAATTGGCAAGCTGGTATGACCTTTTCTACTTTTCTTTCGGTGTCAGTGGCTAGTTGTAACAACCATGGATTAGCATGCCTATGTGGTTGTAGTTTACACTTATCAATAGTCTAAGGGGCCACATAACTCAAATTAGAACCATGGTCAATTAAAATAGAAATTAGATGGTCGGCGATCATACCTTCCATGTCCACCACTGAAGTTTGGTGGTTGGCTTGTTTATTATCCACGGCTACATAAATCCATGGCATACTCCTGGCCACATCATTGACAGTGATAGATTCTTGGAGGTTGTAAACTCTCATACTATTATTTTGTCTCTGTGGATAGTCCCTTAGTAGATGTTCTTCTCCACAACCCCAACATTTCAAGGGTTCCTTCTTTGGGTTATCTATATTTCCTGGGGTTTCTCCAAAAGGTTTATTTCCACTTTGGGAGGGGAAATTTTTCTGATATACACTTCGACCAAGAAGGATTATCCTAGAGTCCTTCCTACCGTTCTTAAATATTGAGGATTTGATCCCTTTCTTATTGAACCCCGAACTGCTCTTTTTCTTCCAATCCTCGCGAGATTCTGTCTGTCTCCCGAACTATTCATAACAGTACCTCACCTTTCGGATAGTGTATTATAAGGTCTTTGGCTCATCAAACTCAATTCTGTTCCAGTAGATCTGAGGTAAACCACTGATAAATCGTTGCACTTTAACCTTTTCATCCTTTATGTAGGGTACATACCTCAGCATCTCAAGGAATTTATTGACATATTCCTCTATAATGAGTTGTCCCAGCTTGAGTTCATAGAAATTTTTAGTCTTCTCATCAAAATATTTTTCTGACAGATACTTCTTTTTTAAGTGTTTCTCAAACTATTTCCATGATAAGTCTTCTTCATGTCTTCCTTTCACATTCTTAAGGTCTTCCCACCAAATGCGAGCCTTCAAGTTTTCAAAGTAATCATGGACTCTGAAGTACTTCTTTAAACCAAGAAGCCAAGCTTCTGCCTCTTCCCATTTCTTAATATCACCATCGAAAGAGGGTGGTTTGGATTTCTTGAAATCTCTAGGGTCCTGACTTTTGGAATGCTTTCTCTTTTTCCCTTTCCTTTGAGAATGTGAGTTAGTTTTGATACTAGAATATCCCTCTGAGTTGCCAGTTTCCTTCCCAGAAGATTCTCCCGATAAGTGTGCCTTGTCTCTAGGTTGGACCTTCCTCGAGGTACTCCTCTTAGTGTGGCCACTTATGGGACCAAGTTTTCGTATCTTAGGTGGACTTCAGCTTCTCTTCGTATGTCGTTGGTCCACATGACTGGTTGCAGATCCATGTTGTAGCTGCCTCTGTATATCAGATAATCTCTGCAACAAAACTGCATTAATTTCCATTTGTTTTTCTTTCTCCTTTATCAATCTCTCATTGTCGCCCTTGCAGCTCTGTAATTCGGCCATGAGGCTTCTTATAGTTTCATCCAGATTCAGATGCATCCCCACTGCCATCCTCTCATAAGATTCTTCACCTCTATTGTGGGAGCCATCCCCACTTCATGGCGCATCACCATCCTTTGTTCTTATAGTTTCTCACAATTTACTAACCGCTTGAGTGCAAATAAAACAATTGTTTTTAGCTAACAGTCTATTAGTTCATGAACAACACATAGTCATATTTCTTAAATAGACACACAGTAGAAAAAATTCATTCTTTTATGCATTAAGGGTTTAACCAGACTCTTTAGGAAGGAGGTAAGGTAGGGCGTCACCCTTAAATTTCTTTAAATATGGTTTTTACACCACTCGTCCATGAGCCCAAGCAGGCCAAGTGTTGTAACCATGCTTTGATACCAATTTGTAACACACCCGACCCCTGAGTGACTTTCCTAAGGATGGGGCATCAATATTTTTTCTCCTTAAATGACCAAATCCTTTATTTGGGGCTTCTACCACACTCTGCTCGTCTAGAGTTTTCGAATCACAGTCTCCATGATCAAACCTGATCTCAAAACAAGGTGAATATGTCTTTCCAATGTTCTTCGGGTGTTCATTGGTTGCGGGCCACGTGGCATCCGTGTGGATCCAACTTACAAGTGTTATTTCCAAGTTCCTTCCTCCGTGGTGGAATACCATCCATATCCTGATCCAGAGGATTGGACTTAGTGTCTATCTCCTATGTTTGTTGTGGAGAAACTCGACATTTTAGTGCTCCGACACTTCATGCCTCTTTACTATCTATGCATGAGACTAACCAGAGTTCTGAACTTCCAAATACCTGTGAGCTCACCACATGGCTCTGACCTTCGGACAATTTGGTCTCTCTACTATACTACACCCCCGATCCTCTGGAGTCTGAAGACACAAACTCCCAGAGTCCCGTTCACTTCATCAACCATGTTGGTTAAGAGAACACACATTAAGAACTTACATGTAGGAGGGGTCAAGGTGACACATGTTACGTTCCAATGGGCCTATAGGGTATGTGATATACATGAATCTAGGTGACATGTGGCACATCAAGATGGGGTCCATGTCACCCTGGGTGGCGTCACTGCACCTCATCACCCTGGACTGACACGCTTCTATATTCCTCATATATCATGGTTGAGATATAGTCATGTAGAGTTATAGATCTATGGCTCTGGTTACCTCGAGGATTCAGCATTCGGGAGTGTTGCTATGCAAACTCCTCTTACCATCTGAAGCATCCAATCTCTTAATTAAAGGGGTTAGTTCCACGCGTCCCTGATATATCGACGGTGGGGAAAAGATCTGAACGATCCCATGATCTACGATTTTGGGTCCTTTGGGGCTCCGACCTTCAGGGTTTCATATCCCAGTATAGTTGGTGAGATAGGTTCACCCAACTGCCTAGGGAACTGTCTATTGCTAGTCAATCTTACAGGAAACCAAGTCTCTCTGTTACCTTCAACCTACATAAGGCTGGGAAAGTCATTCATACTCTGAAGTACCAAACTTCCAGAGCTCTGAAGCCAAGGGGACATAGCTTCCTTAGGCTTATCCCAAGGTTCCTGGTATTGGCCATATTGGTCCTTTCGAACGAATCTCGTTCGCTCGTCTTCTAAATGAAGGGACATCCCCTTTTAAGGCTTCCACCTTCGCTATCCTTCCTAATATTTTTCATGAAATGGTTAAGGACTTGCGCCTCGTATCTCGATCGTAATACATAGATTCTAAAATATGTATCCTCTTCAGATGGATAGGTTCATGTCAACATGATATCTCTTATCTTGGCCATCATACAAGATTATGCCCTAGCAAGCCTCGGGAGCTAATTTGGGCACACAAAATATCAGTCAAAAGTGTAAGTTCATAAGGAGATGAAGGCATACACATATCATAACCACTCCACACAGAAGTCATTTAGAAATACGCATATGTATAAATCCAATCATTCATTCATTATTCCAGTTCAATACATAAAACGGGGAAAATATTTATCAGAACCAGATAGCGTGAAGCAACTACTAAAAAGGGTGCTCATTTCCACCCAACCATATGCTCAGTCACTCCAAATGGATTTACCACTAGCCACCCCCAAGCTAGACAACGATGCTCTGCAACAGAATCTTTTCTTTCGGCTCAGCAGTAGTAGGGATGGAGGTTACTCTCCTCCTCTCGCGGGATCTTGGCAATGGTTTACATGATACCAAGAAAGGAGGACCGACCTCATTTATCATCTTGTATCATAACCTTCTTAGCCTTTTTCCTATGACTAGAACGCTTATTTTGAAGTTCTTCCTTGAACCCGAGAGATTCACCTCTCATCTTTGCACTCTTCGCAGGTCTCTCCCCTAGGCCACCATGCCTTCATTTCTTACCTCTTTCAGCAAGGTCGTGTGTGGCTCGAATTCTCAGCTCGTGGTCAGTTCTGGAAGCCTTACAGATGGGTGCTTTTCCCCATTCCCTCATTAATTCTTGAGGAGGTCTTCCCACCTACCAACCTGACTGTAATTCATTTATGGGTTAGAGGATTGTTCTGGTCCTGAGAAATTAAATCTAGTAAGGTACTGGTTTGGTGAAGGTTAACGCAACCATTCCTGGAACCCTTCACCATCTCTTTGAATAGAATTCATGGTATTTCTAAGCACACCTGCCCCTTCCAGCAGTCATGCAACACTTATCCATATTTCTAGTAAATAAAAAAATTTACATTCATTGACCTTTCATACTAAGGTCCATCAAACAGGTCAGGTTGTACGACTGAGAACCCTAGCACGCGGTCCATGCAAGACACAGACCGATTGCTACAGCACCTTCTTAGGCTACGAAATTCCATTGCTTCAATGTAAACCCACTTCGGCGCTGATCCGCAGTCATGGGTGCGGAGGAGGGGGGGAAACCCCCCTCATACAGTAATGTGGCAGCCAATGATAAATCTGGAACTAGGGCAAAATGACCCGCGTTTGAGCCGCCGCCATAAATTCGAGAGCAGCTACTCGCCAAAGAACAGGGCCTGCAACAGGAAATGGAGACGGAAGCTGGCACTTCCAATCCCAAACCACCTAGCAGCTGGTAACCTGGGAAATGCATCCCACAGATGGAAAAGGCACCCTGATATCACATAAGCTCTGCCAGGGTGGGTGAACACACACAGTTTATGCAAGAACATGCCCTCATTGGAAAATTTATGGGACTCTGGCCATCAGAATGGGATCTGCAAAAATGGATAAAACATTGGTGGAACCCTAAAGGTGATTACGACGTCAAGCTCAGCTCAAAAGGCTTCTTCACCATTATACTCTATAATCTAGAGGACAACGACCGCATCTTCGAAAATGGCCCTTATTTCTTCAACTCAGCAGGGCTTTTCCTACGATACTGGACAGAGCGCTTCATCCCAGACAAGGAGGACTTCACAATGGCACCCATCTGGATCCGTCTCTAGTCCCTCCCGCAAGAGTTCTGGCTGGAGGAGATCCAAATGGGAATAGGTAACACCATTGGTCAGTTTGTGAAAGCCTCTGAAGCTACAAAGCAGAGAAAATACACCTCATATGCACACATTTGTGATTACATGAACATAACCAAAGCCCTACCAGGAACTGTAATACTGGAATACCAGGATGAAGACTGGGCCCAAACCCTTGATTACGAGCACATCCTGTTCAGGTGCAGAAAATGCCACGAACACGGCCATCTGTTTCGGGACTACCCATTGAACCAGCCAGTGCCCAAATCCACCTCGAATATGTAGAAAGATGGCTTCACCGTGATTCAAGCAAGGAAGAAAAATCCCATTCGAAGACAGATAGTCGATCCCAAACCCAGGATCCAAACCAGGAACTCTTACGATATTCTAAGCCATCTCTCGGAAGAAGATGAAATCTAGGATCCCCACGCCATCTTACAGAGAGGCAAAGCCATGAGTACTACCACCCCACCTCCAGATCCACCCAAAGAAACCAACACAAAGGATGCAGGGGATGCAGACGGAGATATTCATATGTAAATGAATGCCCAAGACCTAGCCGGCATAGATCTAGAGAAACTGGAGGAGGCCCTAGACCAGAGGGACCTGCAGGGTCTCCAGGAAGAACAACTACGAAAGGTTCACAAGATCTTCCTCGACTCAACAGAAGGCTCCACAGCACGGCTAGGCATTGCCACAGAGTCAAATTCTAGCTCCAAAAAGATCCTAAGAGAAGGCAAAAGACGAGGCCGGAAGCCAGTTCATCAACTGATCAAAGAAGTCGGGAACCTAATGATCAACTCAGGGCAGATCCAGAAGCTCTCAGAGGGATACCTCCACCTACACCCCTCCTCTTAATGATGAAGGTCATCTCCTGGAACATCAGAGGGCTTAACAGAAGATCCAAGCAAAGGATCCTCAGAGACTGCATCAAAGAGGAAACCCCAGATATTCTAATGTTACAGGAGACTAAATGCGCTGGTTTGGAAGCTGAGAACATAATGCAAAGAATATGGAAAGGATGCCAGTCTTTTTATACGGACTCTGTGGGAGCAGCGGGTGGTCTAGCAATTTTATAAAACCCCAACCACATGACTCTTAGTGGACCCTTCTCCACAGCAGGCACCCTGTCAGCACATTTTGCAATAATAGGATCAAGTCAGGAGGGGACCATCACTAATGTCTATGGTCCACAAGGACAACAGGAAAATCAGAAATTCTTGGAAAATCTGGTCCAAGTCAAAGCTCTGGTGAACACGCCCAACTGGATCCTAGGAGGCGACTTTAATATGATAATGTCACTGGAGGAAAAAATGGGCGGCAGCAAGCGACTCGACCAAGACAGTGGTAAGTTCAAAACCCTCCCTGAACAGCTAAAATTAGTAGACATAGAGAATAGCAATGGCACTTTCACCTGGTCTAATCGCAAATCTGGCAGCCAACATATAGCCTGTAGACTCGATCGCTTTCTTGTAACAGAACACTTGATTGAGAGAGATCTATGCATAGAAAGCCTAATTCTTCCCAGAACGGGCTCGGACCACTGGCCGATAGCCCTCCAAATTGCCATAGAAGCGACACCAAAATTCAAACCCTTCAGGTTTGAAAAATTCTGGCTAACACATCCAGACTTCCATCAACTAGCACAAATCTGGTGGAATCAATCAGAGATTGACGAGGGCACCAAGATGTACAGATTTCAACAAAGACTTAAAAATTTTAAGCAAAAGCTCAAATACTGGAACAAAAACACCTTCGGCAATATCCAACAAGCTATCAGAGATGCAGAACTCAGGCTAGTCGAAATACAAAAGATATTCATATCAGGAGCCCACACTACTGAACTCATGCAGGAAGAAGAGCAATTACAGGTGCAACTTGAGCAATGTAGGAGGCAAGAGGAGATACTCTGGAGACATAAATCTAGAGTTCAGTGGCTCAAGGAAAGGGAAAAGAACACCAAATTCTTCCACAGAACCATGATACACCAAAGACACATCAACAGAATAACACATTTGGAGGACGAGCAAGGCCAACTAATCAAGGACCATGAGCGCATTGAAGAAGAACTCCACAGATACTACCAAACCCTCCTCACAGAAAATAACGAGGACAGGGCAGCAGCAATCTCCCGAGTCACCAGCCATATCCCTAAGCTAATCACGCCAGAACAAAATGTAGCTCTCAATCGACCAATATCCAAGGCAGAAGTGGACAAAGCAGTAAAAGACATGCCCCCAGGTAAAGCCCCAAGCCCCAACGGTTTCACTACAGATTTCTTTCACCACTGTTGGGACATTATAGGCCAGGACGTATGGGAGGTAGTTGAAGAATCCAGATCGTCAGGACAGGTGCTCCAAGCCTTTAACGCCACCTTTCTGACCTTCATCCCAAAGGAGGAAAGAGTCACGAACCCCAAACAGTTTAGACCCATCGCTTTATGCAATGTCATCTACAAGATTATTACCAAGGTCATTGCAAATCGACTCAAGCCAATTCTACCTTTTATTATCTATAAGGAACAAGCTAGATACGTAGAAGGAAGGCAGATAATGGATAGTGTCATATTGGATAATGAGGTGGTCATCTCTCTCAAGACAACAAGAATACCAGGTATGTTGATTAAACTCGACCTCTCAAAGGGTTTTGACAGGGCCAGTTGGCAGTACCTCCGTGCTATTCTAAAATCCTTTGGTTTTGAACATGATTGGGTACACTGGATTTTGAACCTCACCTCTTTGGCGTTCTTCTCAATCCTCTTCAATGGAGTCCCCTCGCGCCCGTTCTCGGCCTCTCGAGGCATTAGACAAGGCGATCCACTCTCACCTTTCCTCTTTGTTCTAATGGCGGAAGGCCTAGGCCGCTATATTAAATCAGCAGTTCTAGAAGGCACCCTCCTAGGTCTACCCCTGCACAACATAAGACCTGCCCCTTCACACAGCCAATTCGTTGATGACACCCTTATAATGAACTCCCCTACCGCTCGGGAAGCCCTTAAACTCAACTCCATCCTCTCAGACTTCACTGAAGCCTCGGGCATGACTCTGAACCTAGAAAAGTCCAAGCTTTTCTTTTTTAATACCCCCACTGCAGTCCAATTGCATATTTCCAGAATCCTGGGAATACCCAGGAGCTCCCTTCCATCCAATTACCTGGGTATTCCCCTCACTGGAGCACCCGCTAAAACCATCTCCTGGGACAGCCTCCTTATCTCCATCTCCAACAGATTATCCAACTAGACTTTCAGACCTCTAAACCTTGCAGCCAGACATGTCCTGCTAAAATATGTCCTCCAAACCCTTCCCACCTACCTCTTCACTGCGCTTGCTACCCCCAAACACATCATCAAGGCAATCAGAAACATCCAACGAAATTTCCTCTGGAAAGGAGTGCGGGCCAAGAAGAAATGGACCCTGGTAGGCTGGGAAAAGGTATGCACTCCAAAAGGCAGAGGAGGCCTAGGGCTACAGGACCCCGAAAAGCTTAATCAGATAATGGGAGCCAAGATATGGTGGAGGTGGCTGAAAACACCAGATGCTTTATGGGCTCAAATCTGGAAGAGCAAATATGCTCCTACAATGCAACTGGATCAGCTAATCAGACACAACATCAAAATTCAGGGGTCGAACATCTGGAACACAGCTTGGCAAAACAGGGACATGATTCAGAAACACGCCTTTTGGGAAATATGCAATGGAGATAGTGCAAGGTTATGGCAAGATTCGTGGCAACAGCTCAAGCCTTTATAGGATTCAAAAGAACTCGCACCCCTCCACTTTTCCCTCAACCCGATCCCCACACTGAAGGTATGTGACCTCTGGAAACCTGTGGACGCAGAACACACCTGGCGACAATGGAAAACATCCAACCATGAGCTAGGCACTCCCCCTGATCTAAACCTAACTGCCTGGCAGCAAGAGGCTGGACGCAGGAAAATCCCCCGGAGAAAGGGGCTCGACATAATCAGATGGGGACACTCAGCTTCAGGCAACTTCTCTGTAAAATAGGCCTATGGCATACACTGCAATTACAACAATCAACAAGGGGACAACATCTGGAGAAAAATATGGCATAAAGAACGATGGCCCAAGGTATCTACCTTCCTCTGGTTAATCATTCACAATAGAATCTTAACATGGGACAACCTCAGGAAAAGAGGATTCACCGGACCATCCATGTGCGCCCTTTTTCAATCCCAAGAGGAAACCAAAGAGAACCTCTTTAACAGATGCAGCTATAGCCAAATAATTTGGGATCAGGGAGCACAAATCATGCGTCGATCCAACCAAAATCATGGCAGCATCAGAGACACCATAGAAAACTGGGATTCAATCACTTACAGCAACCCCATCCTGAATCAAATCTGGCTCTTACTACCCAGCTTCATTCTTTGGCAGATATGGAAGGAGCGGAACAAACGCATCTTTCACTCCAAGCATTCCCCGGCAGAGGCAACCTGGCAATCAGTCGCCAAGCTCATCAGAGAAACAATTCAGAGCAAGAATTGGCAACCTCGGGACAAAGATTGTAACCAGGAGGAGGCACACATTTTCCAAAGTTGGACACTCAGCCTCAAAGACTCGAGGATTTTTCGACCTCCTAAGAGCCACTTCCCTAGTCCCTCCCTTTGGACCCCCCCTCCAGCTGGATTCATAAAAATCAACTTCGATGGAGCTTCAAAAGGAAACCCTGGACCGGCTGGCTATGGCGCGGTCATCAGGAACTCTACTGAGGAAATTTTAACTCTGAATGCGGGATATTTGGAAGAAACCACCAACAATGTTGCGGAACTCACAGGCCTCCTACAGGGACTCAAACAAGCTATTGCCCTTACCAGTCACAACATCATCCTGGAAGGGGATTCCCAAATAGTCATCCATCTCATCACAAAAATCCTGCACGGGGGACACCCACACAAAATCTCTCCCAGTTGGCGTCTGGCAGGACTGTTAGAAGACTTCCAAAATTTACTCAGGCATAATATCAGTGTCATCCCCTCCCACATTAAAAGGAAGGCAAACACAGTAGCCGATCTCCTAGCCAATGAAGGCGTACACAGGAAAAGGGAGCACATAACCTGGGACACCAGAAGCACAGAGCCCTTCGATCTCTACAATCGTTGTAAGCTATTGGCTGGCAAAGATTTCCCAACCTCGAATGGGGTGACACGCGTCGAGGATGGCGAGGGGAGGTGGCAAGGGGAGGTGACGAGGGGAGGTGGGGGGCCTTTAATACCGGTCCTCCCCACACACTCCGCGATTTAATTTGAGCATCAGCTCCTACCACCTCTGTAACCCGATGCAACTCAGCACGAGCGCCTTTGGTCTGGCCAGCCAGAGCATTAAGCTCATGGATTTAATGGCATTTATAGCGGTTCATTCACCCATCAACCTTCTCGGGAATTCCATTGTGCTCGAGCAGTTTCCTGCGCAGCGAGGCTGCCATCAGGCTTTCAGCGACTTGGCTCTAACCTTTATTTCGGTCATGTCGCGATTGAGGGGGCAACCACGTAGAGGGGCTGGCTGGTATCCAGCCGCCTCCAGAAGGAAACAACACCGAGATTTCAAATGCGCAGTGGCTCTAGCCAGGCACCGACGACGACAGGCAACTCCGGCAGCAGGTTTGCCTCCTGGCACAATCGTGGAAGAAGACTTGAGCATTCAGCTCCCACCGGATTTCTCGGAAAATAAAATGGTTACTTTCCCTGATAATTGGGACCCCCACACCCGTATCTTCAGTTCTGGAACAACTCCCCGCGGCAGGAACTCCTCCGACTTCTACGCTAAAGCTTCCTCAGTCCCCTGCGTAGAAACTTGCATCATTGAAGAGGAGCAGTGGATGGACACTGGTGCATCTAAGGACGCAGGATGTCTGGGATGTGATGACAAGCAGCCGAGGCCGCCCTCGCCACCTCTTTTACTCCCGGAGCAGTTGCAACTCATATTTGAAGTGAGAAGTCTGGTTGAAGACCAAATCTTCCAAGCAGTCTGCGTAATCTAGTGCCTGGATATGCTTTATGCGGCTTGTTCCAACGACACGCCCAAACGCCTATGTCCTACCTGTGCACAGCCATTTGCAATACCAGTTCGTGCAGCAGAAGCGAAGGACAACAAGGAGAGCACTGGTTAACAGGTCTTAAAGTATGCATGCTTTTCTTTATGTTTGTTGTTGTATTTTCTCAAGACAGTAGTCCTCTAGGTGTTAGTCTGGATAGCCTTAGAAACTATATTATCAAACTGTTGTTAGTCACGAATATACCCCCTGGTTTCCTACAGGTAGGGAGGCTCTATGTTCTCTATAATTTTTGGACGTGTTACAGTGAGATAGCCAGGTGTCCTGGTTTCCTACACAGGCAGGACACATGGCTCCTTGGTGTCATGTATCCTCCTTTTTGGATGAAGCTTTAATATGAAAGGTCCCACTTTTTACTTAAAAAAAAAAAAAGGTCCATCAAACCAAACATTCACACATATTAAGTTTGTCATAGCCCCTTGGCCATTATAGTTATATTTACAAAATGGGGGAAACAGGATGTTACAGGGTCCATATCCCACTTAAATTTGGATAGAATCATGTTCAGAAGGTGGTTTGAGCAATACACAACTTTTACCCAAAATCTAGTCAACATACCTTTGGCCTCAAGTGAACACCATGCCATTTTGACCAAGGTTCTATTATTGTTTTTAGCAACACCATTTTTCCAAGGTGTGTAAGGTACAAATATTTTCTAATAGACATCCTATTGGGACAAGAGTCTCTCAAATTCCTTACTTACATATTCTCCTCCACTGTCAAATCTTAGACATTTCACAAGTTGATCACACTGATTTTCAGCTAATTCCTTAAATTCCTTGAAATTTTCAAAGACATGATCCTTATTCTTAAAGAAATATACCCAAGTATACTTGGGAAAATCATCAATGAAAATAAAAAAGTACATTGCACCAACTAATGACCAAATTATGTATACATGGGTATATTTACTGGAGTCCAATTATAAATGACCCCATGTGTAATAGATGGAAATATCTTGAATAAATTCCTAATGTGAAGCTTAAGGCCAAGGCCCAACTAATGGATGTCTAAGCATTTTATTTTATAATTAAAATAATGATCCAAGAATGATTGATTGAGAAACAACACTTAAGGCCTATGATTCCATTGAATGAGGAAGCTAAGGGGGTTCAAGGAGTTGACCTATCTCTCATGAATTTTATATATCCTAACTTCTATGTGTTTATCCTATTTCATCACTTATTTATATTGTTAATGATTATTATATTAGATTCTTAGTTAAAGTGAAAGGGAATACAAAATAAACCAACTCCTACTTTCATGTAATCAAGAAAAAAGTAGAGATGAGGCTCTTCACTTCACACAATTAATTCATGCAAACAAGAATATTCGAATTGGGAAAGGAGCTTGGGAAGAGTGCATATCTTCAAGAGAAAATAAATGTTTTCATGAAGAAAAGACATCCATGGTCTTACATGAACCAGGTAGACACGTAAGAGGGATTATTGTGTAGCAATAGGGAGTGGGATTGATTAAGGAGACATCCTCTTAAATTCTTGTATATTATTGATTTTTGAGTTTTTTAAGAAAAAAAAATTTGTTGAAAATTAAATATAAAGGTAGATAGTGATTTGGAATCTTGCTATACTTATTGAAGATTATACTTACTGAAGATCATAGAGAGGAAGAGTATTCTTGAGGTACTAGACAGTAGAGAAGGGAGTGTTTTCCTATGTTGTATGAGGTACTAGAGAGTAGAGAAGGGAGTGGTTTCCTATGTTATATGGGATAGTATAAGGAGTGATAAAGATGGTCTGATTGAAAGATTAATTGAAGAGATTAGTATTGATTATATGGATTGATCTTGGAATATTTTTGGAATGTAAAAAGTGACTTTAGAGTTTTGAACTTGTCTCCTTTGCTCTGGTGATCCCATAACCCAACAAAGAGGTAACATCCAATATTTCTTATAGTTAAAAGGAAACTTGTTCACACTCAATGAGTTTCCTTGGAATTTATCTTTGAAAAAATATATGTTCTTTCTCTTTTTTTTATTTGTTATAGAATAATTATTTTATAATAGGGAAAATAAAGTTATCATTGAATACAATAAATTTATATGAAGTTTCCTATGAGTATTGATAAGTAGCTTGCAAACTGTGTATAAAAATGCATTGGAAAATCATGCATACTAAGTGTTTGACAAAAGGAATATAATGAGGAATGAGTTTTTTATTCATTTAAGTTGAAAATATGGAATTAGAATTGACTTGCAAATTGTGTATAGAAATGCATTTTTGTTATAGAATAATTATTTTATAATAGGGAAAATAAAGTTATCATTGAATACAATAAATTTATATGAAATTTCCTATAAGTATTGATAAGTAGCTTGCAAACTGTGTATAGAAATACATTGGAAAATCATGCATACTAAGTGTTTGACAAAAGGAATATAATGAGGAATGAGTTATTTATTCATTTAAGTTGAAAATATATGGAATTATAATTGATTTGCAAACTATGTATAGAAATGCATTTTTGTTATAGAATAATTATTTT
Source organism: Picea engelmannii (assembly GCA_009831015.1). Lineage (NCBI taxonomy): Eukaryota > Viridiplantae > Streptophyta > Pinopsida > Pinales > Pinaceae > Picea > Picea engelmannii. The sequence continues at coordinate 493,367 of ML777628.1, read as the reverse complement.
ATAATAGGGAAAATAAAGTTATCATTGAATACAATAAATTTATATGAAGTTTCCTCTAAGTATTGATAAGTAGCTTGCAAACTGTGTGTAGAAATGCATTGGAAAATCATATATACTAAGTGTTTGACAAATAGAATATAATAAGGAATGAGTTGTTTATTCATTTAAGTTGAAAATATGGAATTATAATTGACTTGCAAACTGTGTATATAAATGCATTGGAAAAGCATGCATACTAAGTATTTGACAAAAAGAATATAATGAAGAATGAGTTGTTTATTCATTTAAATTGAAAATATGGAATTTATGGTTTTCAAGAATTTATTTACTTGAGTTATTAAGAATTTTCTCTTTAACCTTTTTGCTCTATTTGCATATAAAATTTCCTAGTAGATTTCTAAGTGTTTTAAGAATATCGTTTTACATGAACTTCCTTAAACTATTTAGAAATGTTTCATGATGGATGAGCTTTTCCTTAAGTATTCCTTATTCAATAAATTAACCTTGAAGATCTCCGAGAGCCCGGTTAAAATTTTGAATTTTTAGGTGAAACGAGATATGCATGGTGATTTTCTTAAGGACAACAGTGAGTATACCACTAGTTTCTTATGTAACTTGAAAAAATACCATAGTCATTTTAGTTTCCCTTAGAATACTAGAAAGCATGTTCCATAGTGGCTTGTTTTGTCTCCTTTTAGTGAAATTTTGAATTTTAAGGGTGGAATTGATATCCTAGAAGAGTAATGACTATATTTTTTTTATAAATGAATGTGATGACGTTTAATGATTGTATTGAATGGGTTTAACCTCTCTTTGTTACTTATATTTTCCTCTTTGAAGAAAGATAGTAGTTATTTCCCCATACCCCTGACAACTTGTATTTGTTGTGTATATACTGTTTTGTAACGAATGTGAATGATTTTAAATAATGATATAAGCCTTTTACATTGGTTATGTGATGGTTTACATCATGATTTTGTCTCGTGACTTTTTCTTACCTTATGAAGGTTTTATGACATGTTATATAAATATGCATATTTCAATGATGAATTAAGAAGCTTGTTGGATAATGAGTTATTATCTTAGGTTTATAAAAACTTTGATTATGATTAATTCTTATTTATAATATATACATATGATGTTGCATGCATGAGCTTGAAGACATTAAAATTTAACCTCTAGGATTATCTTCCTTAAAAGTGAATAAGCTCTCTATCCAGGAGATTCTATGTGACTATTGAATTTTGTATGCTTGATGAACTTCAGAAATAGATTTTGCATATGAAATAAATAATTACACCTATGATGATTTGGAATGCTATTAGTACATAGTTGTTATCATTTTGGAAGTGTGTTGTGCTTTATATTTTGAATGTTAATTTCAGTTTTTAAATGATTAAAAATATTGAAAACTTAACTTGTGTTAACTAGTGAGATCTAATTCCAAACTCTATCATTACATTTAAGAAGAAGGGTTTTGGAAATGGTCTTATATTATGGAAAATGGTTTTACATATTGTTTCCAAATTGAAATACTAGACCAACAACCCATGTTTTGATGTTAGTACAGAAGGTATGTTACAAATTAATATTAAATCCATTAGTTATAGCACTAGGGCTATATGGTCTCAAATACATAAAATATAACACGAAAACCTTGATACGCACAATTTTGGGAACGGTCGGGATGGTTAGTTCAATCTTTTCATTCCCTTTCTCATATTCTACTTACACATATCTCAATTAATCATATCATACCCCATTTTTTTTTATGGAAAATCCATGTGTGAGTTAACGATAAGAGGTTTGATATGGCATGATCATAGTTTGCAGATTACTCAAGTTCATAGCTCATGCACCCAGCTCATACTTTATTTATATCTTGAAGAAAGAAAGAAAAATGCAAAGGATTTGACTTATGCATAGTATGCATAGAAATGTTTCCATTTCAAGAATACATCTAGCATATGAATATTATGCATTTGCATGAGATGATTGTTGAAAGAAAATTGTATTTAACAATTTCATGTCATTTTTTAGTTGATCTCAACACAAGACCTCTGAAGAAATGTTTTTTCAGAGTTTTTTCAGAGTGCAAATCCTCCAGATAATTATCCATAGTAGTCATTTTTAAGTCGATGTTTCCAATCCATACCAAGATTCATCATCAAGATAGTGAATCAAAGATAAGGAATGTGGATTAGATCCATTAATGCAAGAGATGTGGAATAAATACTAGAGGATTATGTTAGTTAACCAAAAACCCTAGAGCTCACAAATAAATTTTAATTAATAAAAAATCTTATGATAAAATGAGAACCAAAATATGAATTATATAAAAAAAAAAAGTAAGACTATAATGAATTATTAATAAAATTAAAAAAGAAAATAAATATATTAGAAATTTAATAATACAATAATGAATTAATAAGAAAAAAAACTTATTAATAATGAATTGATATTATATTAATAAAGAATCACAATAAATCAATACTATAATGAGTTATTAATAAAATTAGAAATAAATTAATATATTAAAAATTTAATAACATAATAATGAATTAATAAAGAAAATTAAGAAAAAAAAACTTTAAAAACTTATGAATAATAAATTAATAAAAAAATCATAATAAATCAATAAATAGTGTAATAATAGTACAACGAAATCATTAAAAGTATAATAAAATATAATACCATAAATAGGTTCGCTCAAAAAGAAAGATATCATGGAATAGATTTTAGAGGAACCAAAAAGTTATTATTAAACATACCTTAAAAATACATAAAATAAAAATAAATATAGAATAAGTAATTTTTTTAATAATATATAAAAATATTAATAATATCTTAATAATATTGTATTGAAGTTAATAAAAAACATAATAATGATATCATGTATGCATTATTATTACCATTACATTAACACTAAAGTATTATTATTAATATGAATATTAATAATCTAAATATTAATATATAATTAATACTTTAAATATACTAAATTTTAGTATAACAAAATAATATTAAAAAAAAACAAAATAATATAATAAATAATAAATTAATAAACTTAATTGATTATAAAAATTATAAAACACAAATTAATAATGAATATTTAAATAAGAAAAAGACTAAAATATATAAAAATGGTAATAATAATACATAATAGATTTGCTTATATATTCTTTAAATGATAAATAATATATTACTTAACTAATATATTTATATACTTTTTAATAGGTTTAATTATAATGCTATTAAAATAAATAAATAAATAAATATATAATATATATATATATATATATAACTTCAATTTACAAGAGAAGAATAGCACTATGAAGTGATACTAATAATAAATGATACCATAATAACTTAATAATAACTTAAATATTTCATGGAAGAGAAGAAGAGCACTATGAAGTGATACAAACCTAATCCGAAGTTATTCAAACATGATGTTCTGTTTAAAGTTGTTATATTTGATAGTTTGAATTTCACGATTTGATTTAGAGTTAAAAGGTTTGAATTTGAAGATATGATATAGAGTTAAAAGTATGCATGTATGTGTTTCCTTACCTTGTATATTGGAGAAGAAATGAGTTTTTCTCCACATCAATACACATGATGTTTCATATCAAGGTTATGTACATTAACATGATTTACTTGATTATTGTTGTACTTGTGTATCTATTAGGTTATGTACATTAACATGATTTAATTATTATTGTTGTACTATTGATTAAAAAATATATATTTAATCAAATATATATTTTTATTATTAAAAAATATTTCTTATAATTTTTTTCTTAGTTTTTAATATATTTTTGAATTAGTGTTTATGAGGTTTTTTTAGAGGTTAATGTTGTGTTTTTATTTGGATTTTTAGGATTTTATTAAATAATTGTGATTTAGAATAATATCTAATAGCCCTTCAATAATCAATAGTGCTTGTAATTTATTTTTCATAAATGATTGACTATTTTTAGGGAGGGGTATGCATTGAAGGTCATTATGGAAGTCTGTAATAGATGTAGTGTTATGGAGTACCATGATTGCTACATATGTACAAAATGGTCTCAGTTATGTAGCTATGAATCTCTTTCATCATTTTTAAGTTATAAGAATGAATCCAAACTTTATAACCATTGTAGGTGTTTTCCTTGAATATGTCAACCTAGAAATTATGCAACAAGGTAAGGAAATCCATATTTATATAACAAAGAGTAGAATGGGGGCACATTATTTTGTGAGTAATGCACCAATAGATATATGTACACCAAATGTGGAATTGTTGATATTGCTTGCACCATGTTTGAGGGCATATATCAAAGAGACATAGTCTCATGGAATTCAATGATGATGGGCTATGTACAAAATAAGAAGTTTAATGAGGCCATTAAACTCTTTTTTCAAAAGGGTATTAGATGTAGTGAATCCTGATGAGGTCACGTTTTCCATCGTTTTATGTGTGTGTGTTCGCTTAGTCTCTCTACAGCATGGCACAAAGATTCATCGTTATTTTCTTAGACGTAAATTTTGATATCTAAATACTTTCAATCCCAAATTTCCATAAGTAAATTCAATGGAAATTGAAATTAGAGTGTTTTGTCTAGGAAACCTTCTTTAATTATATATTTTATAATAAAAAAATGATTTGTTCGATTTACCAATCTCTTTAAAATTATCAATAACTTTCATCATTTTTTCTCACTTGAAAATAGATATGAAAACAACATGAAAATATAAAATAATATAATTTTATTAATAATAAAAAAAAAATTATAATTAAATACATAAAAATATAAAAAAATGTAATTGTATTAATGCTTAAAAGAGAATCTATGCTTAAATACATTAATCATACTTACAAAGTATTTGTAAAAACATGCCAATGACTTTGAGAAAAAAAATCATTGTGGAAAGTAAATCACTAAAGGCACTTTAGTCTACATGTACAAATCACATACTTTGCTTATAATTTAAGGCTAATTGATATAATTGATATCATGTAAAGGATGAATTGTTGCCTATGTGGAAGTGCCTATAACTTTGAATTTAAATTGTCTTTATTATATTTAGATTGTTGTCCATGAAATCATGCTTGAGCAAAGTTTATTATGTGACATGCTAATATTTATATATATATGTGACATGGACAATTTGTGTCTTGCTAATATTAATTCTATATATATTATGTGACATGCTAATATTTATATATATATGTGACATGGACAATTTGTGTCTTGCTAATATTAATTCTATATATAAAGCACGTGAGAAAAATATCGTATTGTAAAACTCATGAAATCCATAAGAATACTCACTCTCTGCAAATGCGATGCAGAATAGCTAGAAGAAGGGAGAATTCTTTAAACTCTTCTCCTTCTGCTATATCATTTTATTTCTATGGACAAGAAGTTGCTATGTGTAGTTTCTGAAAGCATTGGATTGCTGGTAAATACAAGAATTAGAATATTTGAAATAAATATGCATAAAAATACACATGAAGAATTAATTTGTGGTAAAATATGCATGTGGATATGGTTCAGATATATATAGGAGGGTGCATATTGGTTAAGAGTAAATTATTGTTACATATATAATTGTTATGGAAAAATGGTTCATATATTATATATATAGGAGGGTGCATATTGGTTAAGAGTAAATTATTGTTATATATATAATTGTTATGGAAAAAACTAAATTTGATTGTTAATTGATTGAGTAACTATGAATGGATGAAAATATGGTTAAATATGTTGATGATATTGTGCATAAATTTTGTGAAGAAGATACGAACATGAAGATCCTAATTAAGAGATTGGTGAAAATATTATGCAAACTTTTATGAATTACCAATTGACTAGATAGTATTAGAGATGATGGAAATCATACAAATTTGAATCAAGCATGCCCATAATTTGAGCTAAAAAGGATTGGGTAAGAATTCTTTAGTGATGCTTTGATATCTTAAGTGATATGTTTGTGATGATATCTGATTGCATGTATGTGAATTGATAACTAAGTAGGGATATAGTATGATATGTGTGTGATGATATCTGATTGCATGTATGTCAATTGATTGTTGGAAATGTTTAACAGGTTGTCATTGATAGCAAGTACAGCAATGAAGATGGCATGAATACAGGAAGAATGTAACAGACGGGCACCAGAAGTATTTTGGGAAGAAGCTGCAGAGAAACCTTGATAAGATCAGAAGAGATAGTGCAAAGGATGTCTGGTATGTTTTACAGGCAGCGTAAGCTTGTCATTGATGGAAAGTATAGCAGTAATGATGGATTGAGTACAACACCGATGATCAACGGGAAAATAGAAGATAAGTCCAGGAAGATCGAATGATCGAAGGCAACGCTGGCAAGTACAACAGTGATGATGGCTTGAGTACAGCAGCGATGATCAACAGGAAAATAAAAGATAAGTCCAGGAATATCGAATGATCGAAGGCAACACAACATTGACAAAATGATCGAAGGCCCGAGAAGCATTTATGATCATTGGATCCCATCCAAAATTCCCGACAGCATGAGGGTCGTCAGATCTGAATAAAGACAAGAAGAGTGCATGCTGAAGAGGAGGATAGATCTCAGGCGTTAGATCTGAGCGCAGGGTCCGAGCACCGTTGGATCGAGGAAAACCTGCACGATCTTTAAAAGTGCAAGGAGTAGAGGGCTCACAAATCCTGAAAGCAGGAGGATCGTCCATCTCAGGGGGTTATGTGGACCGTTGATCCGACTCCCTGTCGGAGTTTCGAGGATCAAGAGTTGGAGATGACAAGTAATATCATCCACAGAAATCTCGATTTCGTGATATGCAAAATCGCGACATAATTTGAGCCGTCAAATCAAGATCACATCTGGACCGTCGATCCGACTCATGTCAGCAAACCACGTCAGCTAGGAACACGTGGCACAACCAGGTAATGACAAGTGTCAGACTGATTCAACAATCCAAGCACATGTAAGTCACGAATCAGGGTGACACGTGGCAGTTATTTAACACATGTGACGTCAGCAGAATTACTCCATATCGGAGTTTCGTGAATCGCGGCATAGAGAGACAAGAGAACATTCACCACAGGAATGTCGAAATCATGATATGCAAAATCGTGAAATGATCTGAACCGTCAGATCAAGTGTTGATCAGGACCATTGATCCCACACCATTTCAGAGTTTCGAGGATCGAGTGTTGAAGCTGTCAAAGAACATTCACCACAAGAATCCTGATTTCGTGATATGTGAAATCACGATGTAATCTGAGCCGTCATATCAATCTTTGATCTGGACCGTTGATTCCAGTCCATGTCGGAGTTTCGAGGATCGCAACATGGAGTGGCAAGTAAACAATGCAACAAGAATGAAGATTTCGCGATATGCGAAATTGCGATTCAATCGCAGCTGTTGAATCAAGCTCTGATCAGGACCGTTGATCCCACGCTATTTCAGGGTATTGGGGATCGCGACTTGGAGAGTTGAGATGTCTCATCTCCAGACTCACTAAACGTGAAATCGCGAAAGTGCCTTATGCATAAGGCTGTGATCACAGCCCATGGTCACGAGAAGGGAAGGAGTCAGTCCAAATAAGCTCCATTTCGGGGTTTCAGAGATCGCGACTTGGAAAGTCGAGATGCATCATCTCCAGATCCATGAAACGTGAATTCGCGAAAAGCGCTTTTTGCATAGGCGCTTGGTTATGACCATAGTCATATTGGGGAAGGAGCTAGTGCAGAAAAGTTCTGTATCGGAGCTTCGAAGATCGCGACATGAAGTGTCAAGACACTTGGGCATAGGAATGTTGAAATGCCGAAATCCGATTTAAAGGAAAGATTAATTAAGTTCATCCAACGGCGCAGATAAACCTGAAGGAGATCGGAGGGCTACTAATGCACAACACAGTGAAACTGCCAGAAACCATTGATGGCGTCTGCTAGAGAATTCGAAGAGACCTCTGTGTGATTTCCAGAGGAGATGAAGAGTCTCCAAGCTTCGTCCGGTGAAGGAAGACTATTCTTAGAAGGGATTGATAGCTGGATGGGCATTGAGGCCTGTAACTGAAACAGAGAAGGTGAGCTCGACTGTCACAGAGAAGACGAAGAGTCTCAACTGCCAGAGAGGCTGAGAAATCTCAACATAACATCCAGTGATGTTGAACGCATGGGAAAACGACCAGAGAAGTTGAAGAGTTACCATGATGATCAGGCAGAGCACTCGAGAGGTGGAGGATATCGGCGCAGTGTGAGTATGCAGAGGTATTGCGCACATTGCATGCACAAGGTGCATAGAAGCTATAAGTACACGGTACAAAGAAGAGATGGTGATGTTGTTGCTGTTGTTGTTGGATTTTTCTTTGGTTGTTGTTGTTGAAGGTGATTTATGTGTGAAGAAGGAGGAGAGTGCAGCAGCTAAATTGCATAGAAGAGGAACTGTGCAGTGAATGGACATGGCGCACAGAGCATAAAAATCAGAAGAACAGATAGCGCAAGTCATGTGTGCAGAAAGGCAATGAGGCAGACAGAGCAACGAAATGCAGCAGAACAGTGATGAGTCTGGTAAGCCATTGTTGAACATCATATCACTGTAATAAGTTCCAGTAGCAAAGATTTATATTTTAGGGTGGAAGGGAGGTGCTTGGGAGGACTGTTGTCCTCAAAAGTTCAAGTAGGTGCTTGAACACAGGGAGTTGTA
>ML777628.1:451946-476501 GCA_009831015.1 Picea engelmannii | reverse complement strand
CAACATTGATAACTAAGTAGGGATATAGTAAAAGAATGCCACTGTGGACAAGTAAGGATTGTTAGAATATTTTCATGCATGCATATGATTGTATGCCATGATTGAGTTGGTTAATAGGTGCTAACCAGAGTGAATGAATATTTAAATTCGTGCTATGAATTTGGATAATGTGTGAAATAATTCCATGTCTCGAACTAGCAGTTGAACCCACCAACATGTCATGGTAAAACACATGAGTTGGCATTATGGTATTCATGATTTGATGTGAGGGTGCATTGAGTGAATGTGTATAGGTAAATTATGTAATCATACAAATTGTGATCATGCATCTATAAACATTAGAAAATATACTTGATGCATTTGGTGGATGCATGCATGTACTAAAAATTCATTCATATAAAAAGATTCCATGGAAGGGCTTCCCAAGGGACTATTGAACAGTGAAATGAAAGGCCTTCTAATACTCCCAAGGGACCACTGGGCAATAAAAGGAATGGTATGAATCAATAAACATAAATATACTTTTAAATTACCCCTCATGTTATAATAGAAGTGGGAGGTGCAAGGAGGCACTCCACAAGTCAAAAATATAACCAACTAATAGTGAATTTTAAAATATGAACTCTGTGAAGAGGGTAATTGAGCTTGCATAAATATTTGATTTCACTGTGTGATACTTGTTTGCACTAATAATGCATATATACTGAAAGGTATTTTATTGCATTGAAAATGTTGATAGAAGAAAGTGAATAAATTATTAATATGTTATAATTCTAAGATCATTTTGTGTAATGTTGTGAATATTGCAATGAATATTATATACAAGATTACTCACAGTTTGTTTGGTTGATTTAGAGTTTTGTCAAGGAGGATAGATTGCAAGTAGAAATGTCTTAGATATGGAAATCACTGTAATCCCATAATGAAGACTAGTGACTACTAGTGCAAGGGCCAAACATTATGGATGAGGAAAAAGACAGCATCCAAAACTTTACGAATGAGGGAAAAGATACAATTATACAAGACTGTTCGATCATACTGCGCAAGGCGAGACCTCCGAAAATCAATATCAATAAAGAAGAACGCTTAGCCTAAAAAAACCTCAAGAACAACGAGAATCTAGTTATTCTCAAGGCAGACAAAGGAGGCATCATTGTCCTTATGGATCATAATGATTATAAAAATAAAATGATTGAACACCTATCCAAGACCAGCAACTACAGGAAACTTCCCAACAACCCCATTAAAAAGATTATAATACAAGTAAAGAAAGCCATCAACAACTCAAACCTTGATGAAAGAACCAAAAAAGGCTTAATCCCCAAAAGTGAGATTACCCCAAGAATTTACGGTCTACCAAAAATCCACAAGAAAGAGATTCCTCTTAGACCCATAGTAAACACCATAGGCTCACCAACCTATGAACTAACCAAGCATGTAGCCAAAATTCTTAGCCCCTTAGTAGGCCACACAGACTCCTTCATTAAAGACTCTAACGATTTTATAAAAATCATTAAAAATGAAAAACTAAAACCTCAAGACACCCTCATAAGTTTTGATGTAGTCTCCCTCTTCACAAAAATCCCCCTAGATGAAGCTATCCACATTATAAAAGAGTTAATTGATCCAGAAACATCTAAACTAGTTGAAGTTTGTCTCCACTCCACGTTCTTCAGTTACCAAGGAGAATTCTATGAACAAACTAGCGGTGTTGCAATGGGATCCCCATTATCCCCTATTGTTGCCAATCTTTTCATGGAAAACTTTGAAAAGAAAGCCCTAGATTATTTTCCCTTGAAACCAACAAGGTGTAAACGATTCATTGATCACACTAATGTACTCTAGCCCCATGGGAGAGAGGAGTTACAAAATTTCTTTCAACACCTAAACAACATCTCAGAAGAAATAAAATTCACTATGGAGCTCGAAGAAAATGGTAGCATCCCCTTCCTAGACGTTTTAATCAATAGAAAAAGCGATGGGAATCTAGGGCATGCGGTCTATAGAAAAAAGACCCACACTAAAAACTGTCTCCACGTTGACTCCCATCACCACCCTAACCAGAAACTAGGTGTCCTAAAAACTTTAGCCACAAGAGCCATAAGGATCTCCGATGAGACACACCTAAAACAAGAAAAATATCACCTCTCAGTTGTCTTCAAAAACATAGGTTACAAACATAAAGACATTACGAACGCAATAAATAAAGCCCTAGAAATAACCAGCAAAACCCTTAACCACCTAGAAGACCAAAACCCCAATAGAAAGGCCTACCTACCTTACATCCAAGGAGTTACCGAGAAGATTGCGAAGATCCTTAACAATAAAGAGATCAAGACCTCCTTCAAACCACATGAAACCATCAAACAAAATATGAGATCCATTAAAGACAAACCTGACCCTCACAAAGTTAAAGGTATTTACAAAATAGAATGTTCATGCGGAGAATGTTATATCGGTGAAACTGGTCACTCCTTCCAGATTAGGATCAAAGAACATGGAACCGACATAAAGAATGAACGCATTCACACCTCTACCTTAGCAGAGAATTCCCTCAAAACAAAGCACCACATTTTCCTAGAAGACACCAAAATTATGGCCAAAGAAGAACACCTCTTTAAACTACGGATCAGAGAAGTGATCGAAATCTGTAAGCACCCAAGCAACCTAAACAGAGACATTGACCTAGACTTAAGTGAAAATTTGTTACCCTTGATACATAAAAATAAGAGAAAAAACATAAAAGTAACTCTACCTAAATAACAAAAAAAATATTAATAAATTAATAACACCAACAAACTATTATTAACAAACCCTAAACCTAATACCATCAATCAAAAACCAATACAACTACATCTATTAAAAAAAAAAACTTAATATCTCCTAACTTACCTAACCAATAAACAATTCTTCACTTTAAATAATATTAAACTTCCTTACAAACACCAAAACAATAATTTAGGGTTTCTAAATAAAACCAAAAAAACTAATAAATAAAATAATTCAACACTTTATAAACCTATTAAATACTAATAACACTTTAATAATATAATAATTAGATTAGGGTTTTTCTAAGAAAAAAAATTACATTTAAATCTACCTTGAACATATTTAATCACTATCAAACCTACGAAAATACACATTCTCACTAATGATTACAAAATAAATTAAAAAACAAAAATTAAAATATCTTAATTAAAAAATCAATGAAGAAATTTTTTATAAAACCCTAAATTTAACTAAACTAAATAAACCTAAAATATTCACTAATATGACTTTAGCCGACACAAAAAATTTCCAGCCAAAGTTTAGTTATTTATAATTTTCTCTTCTCACAAATAAACCTAGGCTTCTTGTCCTGATGATGGATCCTGATATGGATCTGAAACATCGACATTCAATGGATAATATTGTGGTTCTTCCAATTTCACCTGAAAACACTCTTCACCACAAAAATCTCAGCAATTAAATTATGAGAGGAATTTCATAATTATGAAATCTGATTTTTGTAGGAAACATAATTTAAATTTCTAATTGAAATTTTGATAATAACATCTCATAATAATTGTATGTGTTGATACAAGTGAGATGATGGATCTACCTAGTAAAGATAGATGATAATTATTGTAAGTTGGAAAGAATGAGGGTAATTATACTATATGACACTATAATGTCGTGGCATGCCTTGATCACCTTTAGATATGTTATATTAGAGGTCTCTAGCAGGACGCCTTGATAGTTAGACTCTATAAGTTTGTGATCTTCTTGCTTGTGAAAGCCTTGGCAAGATGGATCGTTGGAGGTATTTTTTAGCAGAGAATGAGATGTTTGACCCTAGAAAGGTGAGTGCAACAAGAAATAGGCAACTTGAATGAATCTATTATAGAATATTCTATTGGTTGGGATTAAGAAGACATTATATGTATGTATGTATGTATGTATGTGTGTGTGTATGCATCTCTTCTCCATAACATTAACATGATGAGATTCATCTCATTGTGTGTGTGTGTACACACACACACACAATGAGATGAATCATGTCATGGTAATCTTATGGAGCAAATATCTATTCATACCGATAAGTATTGGGTTGATCTACATATGTAATCTTATGTTATGAAAATAGATTCTTCAATTAATAAGAATTTAAAATTTATATTAATGGAATAATAGCATGCTTAAAATGGTGATGGCATGCATGTTTTTCCTTTGTTTATTGTTATAGGCATGTGATAGAATGACAAAGGCTTTGGATATGTCCCAAGATAGTAAAAGAAATGATTGAACATTGCTATCCAATATTTCCAACAACAACGCCAAGTTGCAATGAAGAGAATAGCATTGCAGATGTAGTTGAAAAATGAAGACATGGAATATTGTTGAAAACAAGAGAACAATGAGGATGGCATTATTCCATGGTGGAGGGGAATGTAATATCCTAGTTTAACCCTTTGGATGTATTGGACTGAATTGTGTATACATGGATATATTTATGAGAGCCTAGTTATAAATAACCCCATGTGTAATAGATGGAAATGTCTTGTATAAATTCTTATTGCAGACCTTTAGGCCAAGCCCTGACTAGTGAATGTCTAAGCATGCATTTTCAATAATTAAAATAATGGTACAAGGTTGGATGACTAATAAAGAGAACCTAAGGAGATATGATTCCACCATATGGGAAAGGTAAGGGGGTTCAAGGGGTTGACCTATGTCTCATGACCTTTCCATATTGTAACTTCTATGTGATTATCCTATTTCATCACTACTTTTTAATTTTAGTTCCAATTAGATTAGAAGCTTAGTTAAATTGAAAGGGAAATATAAATGTGGATAACTTAATTAACTCCTTCATTGAAGTAATTTCCTCCTACATTGAGGCAACCAACTATGACTTTCATGGAATCAAAAAAGGAGTGGAGAGGAGGCTCTTCATTTCAAACAAATGATTCATACAAAGAAGGAAATTCAAATTGGAAAAGAGGATCTTGGAAATAGTGCATATCTTCAAGAGAAAATAGGTGTTTTCATGAATAGAAAATAGACACGGTCTTGTATGAACCATCAAGATGTGAAAGATGGATTGTTTTGTAGCAATAGGTACTAGGATTGAATAGGGAGACATCCTCTTAAATTCTTGTATATTGTTGATCTTTGAGTTATCCAAGAATCAAAACTTTATTGTCCTAGAAAAATATTCTATTGAACATTAAATCATAAGGTAGATGGGGATTTTGACTCTTGCCACACATTAAAGAGAATAAAGAGGAAAATTTTATGTGGGGTACTAGAGAGAAAATAAGGGGGTGTGTTCCTATTTTGTATGGGGTGGTAAAGGGAATGTCAAAGCTAGTGTGATTGAAATACTAATTAAATAACTCAGTAGTGGCCATCTTGGTTGATCTTGGAAGATTTTTGGAATGGGAAAAGTGATTTAGGAGTCTTGAACTTGTCTCATTTTACTCAGTTGTCTCATATCCTAGCAAGGGGTTTCCATCCATAGAGGATTGTCTATGGTTGGGAAGAAAATTGTTCACACTCAAATAGTTTCATTGGAATTCAACTTGTAAAAAAAGATAAGTTATTTCTTTTATTCTCCTTTCTTATGGAATAATTATTTTATGTTGGAGAATATAAAGTTATCATTGATTATGAGAAATTGCTATGAAATTTCCTATAATAATTGATAACTAAAATGATTGATTAAATTAATTAGTTTGCAAACTATGTATAGAAATGTATTGGAAAAGCATGCATACTAAATGTTTTACAAAAGGATTATATTAAGGAATGGGTTCTCTATTCATTTAAGTTGAAAATATAGAAGTTATGGTTTCCAATAATTTATTTACTTGGGTTATTAATAAGTTTCCCTTTTAGAAATGGAATTCTAGAACCTTTTTCCTCTATGTGCATATCAACTTTCCTAGCAGATTTCTAAGTGTTTTAAGAATTTATTTTTGACATCAACTCCTTTAATGATTTCCAAAGGTTTCCTATGGATGATCCTTGAAACAAATTATTCTCATTAAGTAGTTTAACCTTAAACTCCCTTGAATGATTTAGAAAGGTTTCCTAATGGATTATCATTGCCATAACTAGTTCTCATGCAATAGTTTAACCTTGAAGATATCCTAAAGCTTTTACAAACCAAAATTCTAAGTTTTTTTTGGGTGAAATAGGAGATCGAAACTAATTTTCTTAAGGATGGTAGCGAGAAGCTCACTACTTTTCCATGTGTAACCCACAAACAGAAGCTCACTACTTTTCCATGTGTAACCCACAAACACATCATAAGCATGCTATTTTCCATAAGAATACTAGCGAGCATGTCCCATAGTGGTCTGTTTTATCCCCTTTTGGTGAAATTTTAAGTTTTAATGGTGAAATTGATGGCCTAGAAGGGTAATGACTATAAGGTTTGATTAATAACATTATAAATTATAAATGAGAACATGTATAATCATCATATTAATGGTTTTAATGTCTACTTATTACTTACATGGGCCTTTAGTCATCATTTACCCTATACCCTTGACAACTTATGTTTGTTGTGCATAGATTGTTTTGTAAATAATGTGAATGATGTTAAATGATGATATAAGGTGTAAAAATTGGTTATGTGATGTTTTACATTATTATTTTTTCTACAGACTAATTGTACCTTCTCTATGAAGGTTTTATGACATGTTATGTAACTATGCATATTTGAATGATGAGTAAAGAAGCATCTTGGGTAATGAGTTATTTTCTTAGGTTTATAAGTTTATAAGAACCTTGATGAGTATTAATTCTTATTTACAATCAATAAATGTTGTGTTAAATGCATGAACTTGAAGACATTAAACTTTAAATCCTAGATTATCATCCTTGAAAGTGAATAAGCCCTCCATCCAATAGATTATGTGTGATTATTGAATTGAACATGTTTAATGAACTTCAGAAATAGGTTTAGTGTATGAAATAAATTATTATAATTATGGTGATTTGAAATTCCATAAATACACATTATTTATCATTTTTGAAGTGTGTTGTATTGCATATTTTGAATGTTAATGGTAGTTTCTAAATTATTGGAAATCTTGAAAATTAGACTTGTGTTGATTAGTGAGTTCTAATTCAAAAATCTATCATTATATTTAAGAGGAATGGTTTTGAAAATGGTCTCATGTTGTGAAATTTGTTTTTACATACCACTACTACCATTGAATTACTAGACCAAAAAACCATTTTTTGGTGTTGGTCTAGTCTTAAGGTACACTACATGAACACACACACACACACTAGTCTTAAGGTACACTACATGAACACACACACACACACACACACACACACACACACTATATATATATATATATATATATATATATATATATATATATATATATATATATATCTTAGTTTAATTTTCATAGTGTCTAAGAGGGAACTACATTTATGTGTTAATTATAAGGTGTATATGCTTATTGTGAATGTATTAGATAATATTTGATTTTACTTAAGATTAACACTACTATGTAAAATAGCTTGGTGTGTCTCATTTAAATTGATCATAATTTATAGATAGTCAAATTTGTGAAGTTCAATGCAAGAACAAGAATTGGGGTGTAGAAAGTATAATCATGTTAAATGGAGCATTATTGGATGATGGTAGTCAAAGATTTCCAAGTTTGGTATCAAAATCAAAGTTAAAAATGTTGAAATTTTCTTTTGATTTTTCATTTTGTTTATGCCACATGCTTTGTTTCTTTAATAATGATATACATTTGCATATATCAATATGATTGGTTGAAGACATCATCTAGTAGTCTTCAACTTTGGGAGAAATCTTCACTCGAGCCATATTCCCTTCCAAAATCCATAAGCTTTGCTTTACACTCTATTTTCCATGTCTAACTTCCTTCTCTTCATTGTATGATCTTAATTTTTTGTATGATCTTAATTTTTTGTGATCTTCATTTTTATTTTGTTTCATTTGTAAACCTAAACCTATGATTATGACTTTGATTGCTCTTGTGAAAGTAATATTTTAATATTGTTGTTATAATGTATCTTAACGAGTTCCTTGAACTTGAAGTTTCAATTCTCATACACTTAATACTCAAATGAAAGATAAAAAAATAGTTTTTTCATAGAAAATCTATCATTAATTATTAAAAATGTAAGATGTTGCATTTTGTACAACAAGGTAACCTAATCTAGTGTTAAAATACTATAGATTTTAACAATATGTTGCATAAAACCTATCTTAAGTATCATAATGTTTCCATATCCCTCAGTTTTTGTGTCATATTTGTAATGTTTATAAATCAAAATAAAAAAACATAACCTATAGAAATAGTTGGACATAGTCATATTTTATCTTAAAGGTGTTTTCCTCAAAATGAGATTTGATTATAATTTTGTTTTCCACACAGTAATATTGAAATTTTAGTTTCTTTTATCATATGTTGGATTTCAACAATAAATAGTACTCGGTTGTAAATGCATGTTTTAGAAGAAAAATTATGATATTATTATTTTTATTTTATTTTTATGTTTTCATTATTTTATTGATTTCTTGTTTGTTAGGTTGAGGATTAACATTAAATCATGTGACCCTTCCAAGATTTTTATATTTTATAACATTAAGTTTATAAAAATGTTATATTTTCTATGCTTGTTTTTTAACCTTTTTTATTTATATAGGAAAGATATCTACTTATAAATAGGCATGTGTCTTATAAGCTACAGATATGATGTCAGCTCATAGCTCATTATCTCATGGTCACCAATGTTATGCAAGTGTTTATGATATCTATTAGCACTGTTTAATACTTATTACATCATAATTCAATTGTATGTTATGTATCAATATGTATTTATTTGGAATGGATGGATTTTAATAGTTTATAGAAGGGTGTTTATGATATCTATTAGCACTTTTTAATACTTATTACATCATAATTCACTTATATGTTATGTGTCAGTATGTATTTATTTGGAATGGATTGTTTCTAATAATTTATAGAAGGGTGTTTATGATATTTATTAGTACTTTTTAATACTTATTACATCATAATTCAATTGTATGTTATGTATCAGTATATATTTATTTGGAATGGATGGATTCTAATAATTTATAGAAGGATTTTAAGTATTGAACAATGACTTTGATTAGCACCCAAAAGTGAAATTGAATATTGGATCAGTTTTAAAATGAAAACCTAATATAGAAAGCTTGTCATGGTTCTTACAATAGTGTTTGTAATTGCATCATGTTTTGGGTAAGTCAAAAAAGAATTAATGAAAACATAATATAGAAAGCTTGTCATGGTTTTATTACAATAGTGTTTGTAATTGCATTATTCTCTGGGTAAGTCAAAAAAAAAAATTAACTGGGCACTTATAGAGTGAATATAAAACACAAAAATAATATAGAATGCTAACCATACCTTTATTTACAAACATTTTTTTACTTTCATCATTCTCTACATGAGTCAACAAGAAAATGATCCAAGTACAAACTCTATTTTGAATGGAAGTGTGTTGGTGTGGTGGAATTTCCCTTCAATAGTAAGGGATACTCCCCAGTACATGATTCCAATTAGACTATGCATTGTTTGGTTTAGGAGACCCATCTGAATTCTGGCCCAGCTGCCATCACTGGTTTTGGCAGTGATTGGATGGTTTGTGAATGCAAATGGGAATGAAAATTCAATCTAACTAAATGCAGAAATAAATCTAATCTAACATGTCCTAGATAGGATCATATATGGTAACCAATGAGAAGTTGCAAACGAAACTATTCCCTGCAAATAACTTCTTCGAGATAGTTGCTAAGAAGAAACAAGGTTAGAAAACATATGCAAGTAGGTACATAATAAGATTCTTCTAAATCATGCAATTACATACATAATCAACTTGCCATCTTAGGACAACATAAGAATTAATAAGAAAAGTTGCAATAATGATTTCAATTTCCATAAGAGCAGTCTATAAGAAAAAAGACATTCTTACAGAACATGTAAACAACACGTAGTTTATTGAAAGTAGTTTACAACAAACGACCATCTACAACAGTTATTATGTCTAAAAAAATAGGCCCTAGAGTATTCTAAATATTAATTCTCAAAATAGTTTGTGAATGTACAATGCTTGAAGAGCCCCCGCAAAATGGGCATCTTCCTTTACTTATAGTATTTTAGGTAACTGTTGAAAGTGTCTCCTTTAATTATTTATGCAAGAAGAAGTTACAAAAAAATATCCATCTTCCTCTTCTCATTTAATGTTGATAGGTGTTAGAATGAGACAAAGAAAAGGGCGGTTGGTAAAAGAAAAAAAGAAAAAATAGTTGGGAGCAGATACGAATTTGATATTTTGTTTTATTCATGTGTCTTTGTCCCTAATGTAGGCTACCCAAACTTGGTGTTTCCTTCGACTGATATGACTCTATGATACAAGAGTTCCTCGAGCGTGGCTTCATGAGAGGTTGAGTTGTTAATGAGAGTCTTTGTGTCCCTCGTTGGGGTGGCCATGAATGCTTGGACCATAGTTTGAACTTTGGCCAATTGGATGAGGTGATCCTCCATCAACTCAATTGTTACCTTCGTAGCTTCTTCAACTCTCTCCCATCTTTGAATTATATTCTGCAAAAAAAATACACATTACAAGAGTTGCTTGGTGTTGCACATAGATTACAAGAGATCTTGGTGTTTTGTTTGGTGTCAAGGGAAGCATAGTCTATTCTCCTTTCTCCTTCACTAGCATGGGGCAGCTTGGATGGAGCATCTGGATTTTCAAAAATACACATTTTCATATCATTTAAGCCTTCTTGGATGGTGTTGAAATGAACATTCTTGGTTCGCAAGTCATTTTGTTGATACATTATGCCAGCTCCCAGCTGCTGGAAGACATGAAGATGGGCATACATATATGTAATAGTGTCCTCAATCTTTGTCCTTACCTTTTCAGCACATCCCTTGAATTCTCTTAGAGTTCCATCATCTTTATTTGCATGTCTAAGTTGTTCTTCTAGTTCTCTAATACTGACATCCTTTTCTTCGTTTTGGCGGAACAAATTCTTGAGGTTCTGCTCCATTGTTGTGGTGAAGGCAGTGTTGGTGGATGCTATGGAGAGTGGGTATTTGCTAACATAATTTTCCACTGTACTCTCTGTTAGAACTGATAATGGATTTCCTCTGGTGACTGGTACCTTCCTAATCTATTGTTGCACAATTATTCCAATGGCTTTGTCAAAATTGAACTTCTTCAAGTTTTCCACTTTCCTGGGCTTCTAAGGTATGAAGCCCCAACTCCCTTCTGCTGAATTGAAGGTGATTGTTGGGAAATTCTATTGATGTTTATGGGATGTTAGTTTCTATAGGAGAAGCATCATAGTTTAGTGTTTCTTCATACCCTTTTCATTGTTCTTATTTAGTGGTTTTAGTTGCAACTTCATATGTTTCCCTTTGTTTTGTTGTTTTTTTTTTTTCTGCAACTACCTTTTCAGTTGTTGTTTTTTATTTTGTTTCGGCTCTCGTCGTTGTTGTTTCTATTGCATCAGCTTTTGTTTTGGCCTTCGATTCTTTAATATTTATTTTCTTTTAGGTGACATCCTCTTCATTTTTCTGTACCTTTCCTTTCTTTCTCCTTTTCTTGTCTGTTGTTTCCTCCTCTTCCTCAACTAACCCAAAATTTTCAGTTGTCATTGTGGAATTTGCTTCTCTAATTGTTGCTTCTTCTTCATCTCTCTTCAAGGCCTCTTCACGTTCTTTCTCTTCATCAAAATTTCTTCCTAAAGGTTTTTCTTGCTTCCTAGTGACGACTTCATCATATGTTCAAGCACCATAATGGACCTCTTCCTCCTCCCATGTGGTTGAATTGTATTCCCATGTTTGTTTGTACTTGTTTCAATATTCCTTAACTACTTGCTTTGGATCATGTCTCCAGAACCTTTCTTCCTATAAGCGAAATGATTGCAGCATATCTACTTCAACTTGGGCCTATTTGATGCTTCCAAAGGAGTATGACCCAACCCACAATGGTAATGGGGGCCAGATGGACTTCTTACCACAATATAGTGTTTCCCCAAATCCATGGATCATGGTTTGATATGAAATCTCTTGTAATACCAACCTGTTAGGAACAAACTTCGGGATAAAATGGGGAGATTTGGTAGTTCCATATACTCTTATGTAAGTTTTGTGCTCCATGAGATACTAGTCCCAAATTTTATGTACTATAGTTAGATATTTGTCAGTCATACAAGGGGTGAGTGAGTCGAAGATGAGCTCATAGAGTGGTCCGAAGAAGTAATCATAGATCCTATGATACTCCATCTTGTATTTGTGTTGCCAAACCACTTTGCAATACATATGCACGAGAGGGTCGGTTGGTTTCCAATCCCAACCCATCTTTGGATATTGATGGGGCATGCACAACATATCCAACAAGTAAGAGGACATGTGAAAGATTGGGAATTTTTCAAGGAAAGTCTCCTTGACAGCTCTGATGGACTCTTCTAGGCCTTCTAATAGGATATCATCCCAATTGAAAGTTGACCCCTCGTTAGCACATTAGTGTATCAGGGGCATCAGGGATAGTGTGAATTTTGACGCACCGTGTTCCCCATATAGCTTGCTTAGCATCGCCACAATGTTTTGGTATGGTGTTCTTAGTGAAGTGGTTGGATATTCGCTAGAGGGTCTGATTTTGAACTTCTTATTTGGATTATACCATATTTTGAATAAATACTTCACCTTGTGTGGGAAATTCGTAATGAGCTCATCATCCAGTGACCAGCTTCCCTTATCCAAATGGTAGTATTGGGCTATGTCAACCACCAGGAATGACACTACGGGTTTCCCCTTAGCATTGAGTATATATTGGTTGTCGATGTCTATGTGCTTAAGAATCCATGAGATTGTGTTTGAACAGGGAAAAATTTATGCATGAGCTTCCACCCTATGCAATCCCAATCTCTGAATGTTCTTGAAGATTTTGAGCTCATCCTAGTCTTC
Source organism: Picea engelmannii (assembly GCA_009831015.1). Lineage (NCBI taxonomy): Eukaryota > Viridiplantae > Streptophyta > Pinopsida > Pinales > Pinaceae > Picea > Picea engelmannii. The sequence continues at coordinate 463,500 of ML777628.1, read as the reverse complement.
TGCCTCCACCGGGAAGGTTTTCTTCTTAACAAATTGTAAAAATTCACCCCATTTGAGTGAAGTCCCCCATTTCTCTAAGAGTCTCATGGTGCCATCATAGACAACCCATGGGGTGTTGCGATCTTCTTCCTATCATCTTCCACTTGCGAAGGCCTCTGTTGTAGGATATTTTCTTGTAGGTTTCTTGCGAGGTGACATGTATGAATCTACGACAACACATTCATCATTAGTATGATTAAACCGGTAATAATAAAAAGATGGAAAGAAAGAAAACATGAAGCATAACTTCATGTAATCATGTAGGATTTTGAGCACTCAATCAGTGATAAGATATTAAAGATGATTCTATCAATGTAAACATGTGTCTGTGTCCAAAGAACTATTGGTTCCAATATTAGGAGGAAAATCATCATTCGAGGAAGACAGGATAATGAGAGACATGGTGAGGTTATGGGAAGTCTAGCTTAGTTTGGGAAAGAGTCTAGGTGAATTGGCATTATTGTTATTAACCTCGCTAATAGAGAAATTGTTACTGGAGATAAAGATGACAAGTTCTCTAGTATGTACCAGTGAATATGATATTAACTTCATCGGTGTGTACTGTAAAATATCTCATGAAGGGTGCCAGTGTGTAAATCCACGTATCGACGTAGTTCGTAGTAACTTCACCGAAATACAGGGTCAGTACTAGAGAAAAGCCTATGAAGTCCATCGGTATGTCTATGTGGACTCCATTGGTAGATACTGACAATGTTAGAATGAATTTTATCGACAAGTCAAGGGGTTCCATCAAGGAAGATCGTTTCAAATTTGTCGATATGAGACCAACGAATTTGAATCAAACTATGTCGATGTTTCAATGTTTCTATTAGAGAAATTGGTAACAACCTTTCTAGTATAAAAAATTCTCATCAATGAAGTTATCAACAACTTCGTCGATGATTTTTCAACTTCAAATTTTAACTAAGTACTTTGGAAAAGGATTGTACAGTCGATTAGGACTTAATTAAGGGTTCATTGTTATTAACTTGAGGCTCATCTTTGGTTATGGATATGCTCATGCCAAAGAAAATCTCTTCTAACCATGGGGACCAGTTGAAAGTGAAGGTTGTGGTGTGAATCCAAAGAGAAAATCTAGCTTTTAAGGTTTTAAGTGAAACGAAGAGGCTATTTAGGGCATATCTCTGTGGAAAATAGTCGACTCCTCAAGCTTTATTTACAGTAGCATTAAGGTGTATCCCCACGGAGCTTCATTGATAGCCTGGGTATATGGATAAGATGAGGTAAGGAATGGCTTGTGTAACACTCCCACTATAATACCCAGTTTACTCAATGCTTAATGTAGATATAATATGTGGCTACGGCCAAGAAAGTGTATATGAGAAATGTGTTTATGATTTTAATAAATAAAATGTGATGCCATTTGCTAAGGGGACATGGACAAAGATGGGGGTTTAATTAATCCACAAGGGAGGGGAGGGTCTAGGAGAATTCCTAATAGGGGTCCAAGGGGGGAATTACCCATGTCTATTAATTCCACCCACTTTCCTGAATTTTATCATTACTATGTATTAAACTCTAGTTTATGACTAAGTGTTCACAAAGCCAATCATTGAATCATGTAAGAGGGTGGGTGTGAGAAGTCACATCCCATAGTTATTGGGAGCATGGGGGCTAAGTACAATCAGCTTTGGGAAGTGTGTGAGTCAATAAAGAAAGACAAGGAGAGGAAGTTCATATGAGAAGTTACAAAAGTTTTAGACAGTCAATGTTTTTTATGAATAACAAGTAGAGAGTAAGAAGGAGAGATGGGAACTAGAGAAACCATGGAAGGAGAATTTGGAGCATGTTGGAGTGAGTTATTCACTATTTTTGGAGATAAAGAATGAAGAGATAGGTTGTTAGAACTAAATATTAAACTCTTGTGTGAGTTGCATTGTAACAACAAGTGTTTGTAGTTTTCCTAGCAATGAGTTCCCTTCAGTTCCTAGCAGAAAGATTTCGTGTTACCTGTGCAAGAGAGACCCTGATAAACTAATGGGAAACCCAAGGGACTGATATCAGTGAAGGGGAATATTCGTTGGGTTCAGAAGGTCAAGAGTGTTGTAGTTAAAAATTCCATATATGTGCATACAAAACATTGTCCCATCCATTTGCATACTTTTCCAAAAATATTGTTGAGGCTTCCTTCTAAAAAACAATTTTATGGACAGTGTACACTCCCTACTAAAATAATAGCTCGTGTACACATGCATGTTGTATGCTAGTTAGTCCATGTACACATGCATGTTGTATTCTAGTTAGCCCATGTACACATGCATTTTTCATGCTAGTTATCCCGCGTTTACCTCCAAAAGTTGCAAAAAATATAAAATTGCATGGAATTCGTTGAAGTTTACGAGTTGTCGAGGGTGTCCTAACCATTTTACCCCTTGTAGCCCATCTCCAAAATGAATAATCATCTTGTTATCACATAAAAAAAATTCTTGTGGAGTCATTTATGAACATGTGAGAGATAATAAGAAAAAATTTCCAAAATCCCTTCCCTTTCTTTGGCCAAGATTTGCATCGCATTCTGATTTTTAGCCTCATCCTTCCCCTCCAACATTTCTCCTTATGCAACCCTTCCTCCTTCCCTTGGTGATATGTTGGTTGTGAGAAGATAGTGCGGAATTGATGCACTTGGAGCCATGATAGAGGATCTCGAACATGGTTCATGTAATGGTTTCCAGCAAAGGTTGTAACCATTTTTATCTTGAAATTGAATAAAAGAGTTTATCCTTGTTCCAAAACCCTGTGTTTACATGTTTTTGTTAATTTGAGCATTTATATCTATGTTTATACTTTTAAAGTGATCATTAGAGATTGTATGTGTTGTTGCATTGTATTCCTAACCCCTTGTAGGTCAGATTTGGGAGGATATTTGTGATCTAGGAGGTGGAAACAAGCAAAAGAGGTCTACACCAACTGCAAGGACTAAACGTCCACTCATTAAATCTCTCTTTCCTTTCTCTCTCATCACCTACTTTTGATTGTCTTGGGATAGACTAAGGGTATATCAGTATTTTAAAGGATCTGTCACTCTGTCTATTCCTTAGACCCAGTTTACGGGGATTTCCCCCATAGTAGAATTGGCGACTCCACTAGGGAATATCTCTAGGGTCTTAGTGGGAGATTTTGGTTTGATTTGATTTTTTCAGTTTATTTTTTTGTTTTTCAAGTTTACTGATTCAGTTAGGGTATTTGGTCACTTTCCAAGTTCCTACCATACCTCCCTTCTCATTTGGTTGTCCAAACCTTTTTCTTTTTTGAAAGTTTGCATAGGTGTATGCACCCTGTCCTCTGTATAGAACGCGTACATATGTGGTCTGCATAGTATACAACCTACATACATACACAGGATACATGTGCACAACATGTGTCTCTATGTTTTAGAAGGATTTAAAAAAAAAAGACTTTTTATTTCCTGGAAAGAAGCTTTGTTCTTCTCATGCCTTCTTGAACTCTTCAGGGTCTCAGTTAATTGTGTTTGGTTCGGTTAAAGATTTAGATTATCTTGCACTTTGTAAAGAACCCTTGTTGTTTCTTTATTTTCTTTTGTTTTCTTTGAAGGTTTAGGGTGAACTTGTAAGAGTCAGATCCTTCTGTGGATTCCTGTAAATCATTGCATTCAAGAAGTGGTTTAGGGTTTGTGTTAGTATTGGTTTTATTTTATCTTTACCTTGTTTATGATTTGAAAAATGAAAAAAATATCATTTAGTTGTGATTTTCTTTTCTAAGCAATCAAAAAATAAAAAAATGTTTCATTTAGTTATGAATTTTTGTTTGGTAGTTGCAGTATAGTTTGTTTATTACAAAAGAAAAGAGTTTCATTTCCAAAGTTTCTTATTTTCTATTTCCTTGAAAGCTTAGTAGTTTGCATTTGCATTGTAAAATGAAAAGCACATTCTAGGAAACATTTTTCATTTTGGGATCTTGGACTATACTTCGAAAAGTTTGCATTTGCGAAGATTTAAAAGCCATTTTTCAATTATAAAACCTAGTTTTCTTTTGCACAAATGCTCTAAAGAGATTATTTCTTCTCTTTCATATCTTGAAAACACCATAAGTTGCATGTTCATACCCTTTTGAGTAAATCAAGCCACTTAAAATCAATGATTAACACTTAAAATCAACCAAACTTTTATTTGTAGGGCTCACCAAGTAGTTTAGGCTCTAAAACCTTGAAATAGGTGTGGAGAGGAAACTTTTCAAGGTCGCTTAATAAAACATAAGAGTTTGCAATAGGGAATGTCAGAGTCTAGTTTCTTAAGAGTTAGTCGGGACCCCCCTCCAACACAAGGGCTAAACAAGAGGTTGTGTGAGGAAAGGTAGAGGAGATAACTCATCCAAAGTCAGACAAAGCATAGTGGGCATCGTATATTGAGGGTCATTCTTGGGATTTACACTGATCGCATTTGACTACATAGCCTTGTGGACCTCGAATCCATTCGAGATCCTCAGTTTTATTCTAGACCATTTTCCTTCAGTACCCTTGAAAGGCTTTGAACTTTGTTATCCTTCTCATTATGATCGGCCCAACTGTTGATTGTACCCGCCTGGTGACTGACTACGAGCTGGTAACCTAGTTGCCTATTTTTAGGGACTTACACGGGTGATTGTGGGGGTATACCGTGGTACCTAGGGTAGACATCAGATCGCACTTTATAGAGTATAACCGAAGGATGTTTCTGAGTTCGAGTTACACTTGCACCAGTAATTTTCTCTAGTGTCAATTGATGTAACTGTTCTTCCTACCAGTCAGTTGTTTGCTTGATTTGACGTTAGGAACTTTTCAGTGTGTGCTCTATGTTTCATGCTAGCTCAACCCTAGAGTTTTGGTTGATCATTTCACAAAGTGGAAGATAAAAAACTATTTCTTTCACATAGGATTCAGGGCCTACCACCAGTTACTTTGGATCCACCTCTGCCACCACTGAGGCACAGGCTAGATCAAGAGGGTTAACTTGAATCAATCGGGCCATAAGAAACTATACCTGAGCCATCTCCTAAAGAATAATTTCCTGCACCAGAGGAGTCCACCATTTATGACCTTGAAATTGAAGGCTTCAGGCCCACAAACCCTCTAATCATTGACTTATTGATGTTGCTTCTTATTCAAATACTCCCTCCTGAGGTGACTTCTCTTGAACATCAGTTTTCTAAATGAGTGGCGATGGAAGAAACCAGTGATACTTATTTTGGAAGTCCTCATACTCCCATCTCAGTTGTCACAGGAGAGGGTGTCATGCCTCCTCCCCCACCTCCACCTATTAGGACTATGTGTAGTGTCCCCAAGGCCGAGCCCCGTTACAGATCATGTTATATGCAAAGAATTGTAAATATGTTCTATAGGCTGGTGAGCCAAGTTTTGTATAAGTTGTAGGCTTATGTGTTTTGTTAGGCCAGGGAGCCTAAGTGTTGAAGGCCAGGAGCCTGTTGATGTACTTGTATGTATGCAGGTCAATTAATAAAATATAAATACCGCCAGTGCATACTGGCCACGATGAATGAGTGATGGGGGACTGAGCGTCCACAGAGTGGTCAAGGGATCAGGGGCTGGAAGGTGGGAAAGGGGCTGAGTGAGGAGCCTAGGGGATAAGACTAGGGGACTTAGGCCTAGAATAATATTTTAATATTATTTCCTAAAAATCCATATGCACATTATTTTATCCTAAGTCCTCTTGGAAGGACCCTTGATTCCCAAGTGGTGGAAGGAAGGCGTACGGATGGAACACATGCAGTTCCCAGGGTGACAAGTGTCAGCCCTGGTGCATGCAAATATAAGCCTAAACTAAACCGTGGGTGGGGATCTTCCTCCATTCAGACCCGATCCTCGAAGCGTGAAACAGGGTACGACCTCTGCCAGATACGGGGATTCATCTCTGAAGCCGTTAAGCCTGTGTTTGACTGAAGAAACCATGTACACCCATGCTCCAAACTATGAGTCTGTGTCTGTTCTAAGCAACCCAGAAATGCATTCCTGAACCAGAATCCCTATGTTGGACTCGAGTGGAAGCATCCTGTGGTTGTATGGGAAATGTTGAGCTAGCCTGTGTTTGGAGCCTGTCCCGAAATCATCATCGCGAGATCATCCAATGATTGTTGAACCATTTTTGGAAGCATTTGTCTGTGTTCCTGTGGATTGTCATGACCACGCAGTACTGGACTGCGTGAGGCTTGTTGGCCTATGAGCGACTCCTCCAGGTGAGAGAGTGCACAGAGGGAGAAGAGAACTCCTGGAAGGAACCCTGTAGCTACCATGGAGCCCAGAGAATTTCGGTCTGGTCTGTTCCTGTAACCCAAGCTAAGGGAGACTGGCAGCCGAAGGAATGTCTAGGTGACAGAGAAGGTGCACTCTCCTCGGGTGGAACAGGCATGTGGGGAATGAGGGTCTGTGGGCAGTGAGCGTGGGTGATTCCTGAGAGATCTTCTTCCTGGTGGTTGTGTATGTGCTATCTTCCCTGTAACCTCAGCCTAGCCTAGGATTCCTTGCCTTGGGGTGGAGCTCGGTCCCAGCTCGGGGGTGATCCACTGTTGAGCTGATGAACAGTGTGGTCTAAGGCTGGGAGGTTCATGGAAGGCCTGCACTCGATTGGTGAATTCTAGAGCCATTAAAAGATAAGTATTTGAATTATGTTTTATCACATTTGGCATGACTGTGTTGTTCATGTATCATGTTTTCCGTTGTGTAAAAGAGTTACTGTTGAATGCTATGGAATGTTTAATTATAGCAGTAACCAGATATGTTTCACTCTGTATTTTAAATGTGTTTAATTCTGTTAAATGCATGTGCTCATAAGGTCTGTACAAATTATGTAATCATTCATGTATAGAATCTTAATTGAGAGGGTTGAAAACCTGGGTAGTGAAAGGGTACACTACAAATTGGTATCAGAGCCAAGGTTTCGACACTGAGCCTAGACGGGCCAGTAGAGCGGTCTTTGGACCGAAAATGTGAAGAGAAATTGGGCCTGGAATGGCCAATTTCGGACATTGGTTGCTCCAGTGTGTCAAGTTGTTGCTTGACCATGTTTACAAACCAGGATTTTAGCGGTGCGGCGAAAACCGCAGCCGGTATGGTCTATGACCACAGGGAGACAGGTTTCTACACCAAGGGTGTTAGAACCGTCGGATCTGTTCGGGAGGGAAAGCGAACCCTTGCAACCGCCAGATCTAGAGAATGTGCACGAGGTTTAAGACCTTTTGATACTGCACAGGAGTTTAAACTCGGGAGGATCGTGAGTCGTGAGATCCCTGTGGGATTAACTACCAACCGTCCAAGTTGACGGAATTTGCGCAGGACTTAAGTCCTCATGGGTAGAGGAGAAGTCCCGAAGAGGCGTCGAGATATTAGAAGTCAAGAGAATCGAGACCTTGTGATTCTCGAAATCTCGAGGAGGGATCATAGCCATGAATCTCAGGTGGACACGTGTCAGGAGATTCCGCAGAGTCGGAAATAGGAGAATCAGAGTTCTCGAACACATAGAGATCTCGTCACACGGAATCACCATCCGCGATTTCGCGACAAAATCTAGACCGTTCATTTAGTGGACACGTTCCAGAGATCCGCACCATCGGGGAAAGTCCCGACAAGGAGTGAGTCCATCGGTGTTGGAAGTCCATCGGGAAATCGAGAACCCCGGTGACAAGTGATTCATACACTTTGAAACTATGAACCCCGAAACCCAGACGAGAGCTTTGAGTACGGTCGCGTGGTAGAGGTCACATGGACCTGACCTAACTGTGAAGGGTTAAAGCGAAAGGCACATCGACATATCGGGAATCGGGATATCGGAGATGCCAGAGGCAAAGGTTTCGTGCATGGCAAAATCGCAATACGTGATTTCCCGATAAGGCTTAGGTGCGTGAGGCCACACCGACTGTCAGGAGGACAGGTGGCAGATTTATAGCAATAGGAGAAAGGACTATTGACAAGTCAACGACTGGGACCCATCGGAGATCCCGTGAGCATATGAGCATGACATTGAAACTGTCGAAACCCGACGGGGTAGGGTGGAGGTCATATAGTATGGTCCTGTGGAATAGAGGCTGAGCCAAGGGAACGAGCCAGTATAAAAGCACATCGGGAATCGGAGGATCGGAGGTTGCGAATGCATGTGCATCGCGACGTCACAAATTCCGAAACCCCGATAAGAGGATTGATCACGGTCATGGGTAGTAGTCGTATGGTGAGGCTATAGCCCGGAGGGCTAGCACGAATGGATTTCATCGAAAATCAGGAAATCGGGGATTCCGCTGTCAAGCATTCTGGCACATTCGGATTTTCAAAACCCCGAACCCTGATAAGGGAAAAAGGCCTGGGTCACGAGACAACGGCCACATCGGCTAGGGCTTATCTTGGAGGGCTAAGGCATATGGGAGATCGGAGAATCAGGGATTGCGAAGACATGCGCATGTTGACAGCGCAAGGGCCGAAACCCCGATAGGAGTAGTCACGAGAGGAAGATGATCACGGTCGTGGTGCATGATCATTTGAGTCAGGAGCTAGGCTCAAGATGGTTAGCATGTAAAAGGAGTCATCGGAGATTGGGAATCCAAAAGGACAATAAACCTCGACATCAAAAATCGCGAAACTCTGAAACTTGAAGTCCCAAAATAACTGAATTGAAGTTTCGGACACCTGAAAAACACAGAGCCAGACAGAACTCAGAAAACTTTGTGAAGTTGAAATATATTTCGTTCTTGTTCATATTAATTATGAATGTTGCGGATTGTTCATAAATTTTAATGGCCTGACAATTTCGAATTCAATTGCACAGTGCGTGTGCAGAGTTAAACGAAGGCCAAAACTCCAGATAATCAACGCCAAGTATGGAGTGGGGAAGAATGCAAATTATCCCTGAAATGGAAGACGAACAAGAAGGAAAGGATGTTAACCAGGGAGTTGAAGGATCGAACTCTAATGGGCATGGAAAAGAGATGGATAAGGAAGGACATATGATGAAAATCATTGAAGGGTTACAAAGAGAGGCCAAGGAACGCTGAGCTGATAGCTGAAAGCTCATGAGAGTCAGAGATCGGCAAGGGAAATTAAACTTAAAATTATTGCAGAGTCTGGAAAGAATAGAGAAGAAACTTGAGAAAGGAAGAGACTCAAGTACGACGGAGAGTCGCAGAACTCATGGGAGAAGAATCAGGTCGAGAAGTGGTAGCCGACATCACAGTCGCTCCCAAAAATGTTCTGGCAGTAAGACACACAGTAGTTCAAGCCCATCACCTACCAGAAAACAACAAAAATCTGGAAGGGAGGAATTGAAAGGAGAGGTGAACAAAATTAAACCCCCAACATTTGATGGGGAGCATAAGAAGGAGGAAGATGCTGAGACATGGTTGCTTGGCATGAAGAAATATTTCCAGCTGCAGAATTATTCTGCTCATGCAAAAGGAAGAATTGCAATGTACCAACTGAAAGGAAAGGCATCCATGTGGTGGGATCAGTTTGTGCAGGTGCAGCACATCAAGGAGAAAGAGGTTACTTGGAAGGAATTCAAGAGGTATTTCGAGAGGAAATACCTGACTAAAAGATATTATGACAGAAAGATGAAGGAGTTCTTCGAACTCAAGCTAGGCAGTATGACCATTGATGACCATGAACGAAGTTTTCTGGAACTGTTGAAGTACGTTCCATTCATCAAAGACGAGGTTGTCAAAATTCATAGGTATCTGAGTGGACTGCCACCTTCCATCGGTGACAAGATTCAATACGACGATCCTAAGACCATGGAAGAAACCATAAGAAGGGCGAAATGCCTATATGAATAGCAAAGGGAAAAGCCTACCTTTCAGAAGACTTGGGATAACCAGAAGAGGTTTAAGAAAGAACAGAGGCAGAAGGGAAGCAAGCCTTCCTTTTTCAGAAACAGACCTTGGGGACAGCCATCTTTTAAAGAGCCCAGGAAAGTTGACGAGAGTGAACAGATGCCTAGGCCTCCAACCATGGAGTGTTGGGGCTGTAAAGGGAATCATAGGTACAGAGACTGCCCCCACAGAAAAGACAAAGCAAGAACTTTCCATACTGTGCAGCAAGCTGAAACAGTGGAGAATATGGGCAGAAGAATGTCGTGGATATACGCATCTTTAGACAACAAGCAAGTAGAATTTCAATCACACATGATTGAAGTGGAAGGTATGATCAACAACCGATCACTTGTTATTTTAATTGATTCAAGAGCTATTCATAGTTATGTAGACCCTAGGGTGGTGGAAAGTTTGCATCTAATGAAGAGAAAACATGAGAAGTCTTGGTTAGTGCAATTAGCCACAGGGACCAAGAGGAAGGTCACTGAATTGGTTAAATCATGTTCAGTGGACATGAAAGGAATGAGCACTAAGGCTGAATTGAATATTCTGCCTTTAGGTTCATATGATTGCTTAATTGGGATGTACTGGTTGGACCAACACCATGCCCTTCTGGATTTCTGAAATAAGAGATTTACATGTCTGGACGAAGAAGGAAATCAGGTAACAGTCCAAGGAATTCTCAGAGTCGTGGCTGTTAGAGAAATCTCAACTATGTAGCTGAAGAAATGTTATCGGAAAGGCTGTCAATTATTGCAGCCCGGGTGGAAGAAGTATTCCAAGATGTGGTCTCAAATCTGGAATACCATAGGGTGCTCAAAGAATTCGAAGACGTGTTTCAGGATGTGCCTGGACTACCTCCAAAGAGGGACATCGATTTTTCTATAAATCTGATGCCTGGAGCAGCTCCAAGTTCAAAGGCTCCTTATAGAATGAGCACACTAGAGCTGAAGGAGTTGCAACTGCAGCTCGAAGAGATGTTAAAGAAAGGGTATATTCATCCCAGCGTATCACCGTGGGGAGCCCCAGTCCTATTTTTGAAGAAGAAAGATGGAACGCTGAGGTTGTGCATTGATTTTCGGCAGTTTAATAAAGTCACTGTCAAGAACAAATATCCTCTGCCAAGAATTGATGATCTTTTTTATCAGTTGAAGGATGCGAAAGTATTTTCGAAAATAGATCTTCGATCGGGATATCTTCAAGTGAGGATAAAATATGAAGACATCAGCAAAACCACCTTTAGAACAAGGTACGGTCATTATGAGTTTACAGTGGTGCCATTTGGACTGTCCAACGCGCCTGCTGTCTTCATGTGCTTAATGAATGGAGTGTTCAGAAATTATCTGGACAAGTTTTCCATAGTCTTCTTGGACGATATCTTGGTGTACTCCAAGATAGAGGAGGAACACGAACAAGATCTTGCAATGGTGCTGCGGGTGTTGAGAGAACACCAGTTGTACGCAAAAATGAGCAAGTGCTCATTTTACCAAAAGCAGATCCATTATCTCGGACACATTATATCCAAGGAAGGGATTGTTGTGGATCTTGATAAGGTAAAGGCCATTCAAGAGTGGCCAACTCCAAGAAATGTGACAGAAGTTAGATCCTTTATGGGTCTGGCAGGTTATTATAGGAGATTCATAGCCGGATTTTCAAGGATAGCTCATGCTATCACTTCCTTGCAAAAGAAGGA
>ML777628.1:387450-449134 GCA_009831015.1 Picea engelmannii | reverse complement strand
TTATCCTAAGTCCTCTTGGAAGGACCCGTGATTCCCAAGTGGTGGAAGGAAGGCATACGGATGGAACACATGCAGTTCCCAGGGTGACAAGTGTCAACCCTGGTGCATGCAAATATAAGCCTAAACTGAACCGTGGGTGGGGATCTTCCTCCATTCGGACCCGATCCTCAGAGTGTGAAATGGGGTACGACCTCTGCCAGATACGGGGATTCATCTCTGAAGCCGTTAAGCATGTGTTTGACTGAAGAAACCATGTACACCCATGCTCCGAACTATGAGTCTGTGTCTATTCTAGGCAAACCAAAAACGCATTCCTGAACCAGAATCCCTGTGCTGGACTCGAGTAGAAGCATCCTGTGGTTGTAGGGGAAATGCTGAGCTAGCCTGTGTTTGGAGACTGTCCCGAAATCATCACCGCGAGATCATCCAATGATTGTTGAACCATTTTTTGAAGCATTTTTTTGTGTTCCTGTGGATTGTTGTGACCACGCAGTACTGGACTGCGAGAGGCTTGTTGGCCTGTGAGTGACTCCTCCAGGTGAGAGAGTGCGCAGAGGGAGAAGAGAACTCCTGGAAGGAACCCTATAGTTGCCATGGAGCCCAGAGAATTCTGGTCCGGTCTGTTCCTGTAACCCAAGCTAAGGGAGACTGGCAGCCGAAGGACTGTCTAGGTGACAGAGAAGGTGCACTCTCCTCGGGTGGAACAGGCATGTGGGGAATGAGGGTCTGTGGTCAGTGAGCGTGGGAGATTCCTGGGAGATCTTCTTCCTGGTGGTTGTGTATGTGCTATCTTCCCTGTAACCTCAGCCTAGCCTAGGATTCCTTGCCTTGGGGTGGAGTTCGGTCCCATCTCGGGGGTGATCCATTGTTGAGCTGATGAACAGTGTGGTCTAAGGCTGGGAGGTTCGTGGAAGGCCTGCACTCGGTTGGTGAATTCTACAGCCATTAAAAGATAAGTATATGAATTATGTTTTATCACATTTGGCATGACTATGTTGTTCATGTATCATGTTTTCCACTGTGTAAAAGAGTTACTGTTGAATGCTATGGAATGTTTAATTATAGCAGTAACTAGATATGTTTCACTCTATATTTTAAATGTGTTTAATTCTGTTAAATGCATGTGCTCATAAGGTCTGTACAAATTATGTAATCATTCATGTATAGAATGGTAATTGAGAGGGTTGAAAACCTGGGTAGTGAAAGGGTACACTACACTATGATTTTCCAAACATCCATTACTTTGATTAGTGGCACAACCCCTTCAATGACTCTAACCATTGTTTCCTTTATCCAGTTAATTTCTGGCACTCCCTTTTCGTATGGGATGTTGGGTTTCAACTCCAGTTTTGTCCTAACCTACTCAACTCAATAGACTGTTGGTCTGGGGGGAGGGAGCTCTATTGCTCCCTTACAAGGATATTTTTTGGGTATCACTTCCCTATTTAACGCTACCCCTTATGGTGGGGGTCATATCCGTCCTCCATCCCCTTCGCTCAGAGGCGCTTTCCTCCAACCGATCGGGCTTAACACCAAATCTAGTTTGTTTGGTGGGGGGAGTCATGGACCATAGTCCTACATGACTCTGATAGGGTATATTCATTTTTATTTGTTTGGTTCATTTGGAAATAACACTTTATCATCATCTACTTTCTCGACAGGAGGCAACCCCTTTTTTGGTCAACCAAACCCTATGTAAGGTTTTATTCCTTCACAAGGAGCGATGACAAGAGTTTACTCCTCACAAGGTCTTGGAAATCCCTGGCATGGCTCATTTCCTTCATAAGGTATGTCGATCAGGGGCAACCCCTCCCACAATCAATCAAACCCCGGGCAAGGTTTAGTACCTATTTTAGGAGGGTTGGTTGGGGGCATCCCCAACCAAGGTCTGTGGAATAATGTGTAGGGAGAAATCCCTAAACAAGGCATGTCATCAAACAAAGAGAATCAGCCAATGATGCAGAATCAAACGCAAACTCCTTTTACTCGACAGGGCAACCATGGTTTCTACCAAAACTCTGGCCAGCAGCCAAAATTTTCCTGCAAACCTGGAGACAACCAAAATCCAGGTCCCTCTTTTCATTTGAAACCACCACAACCTAAAATACCTTTCTTGGAAACTATACATTTTCCATACTTGACTCGATTTTTGAACGACCCGATTTTTCATGATCTGCATTGGCCCCCCATGCCGACTAAGTTTCCCTTGAACATACCTAAGTTCGAAGGCAATCCTGGCGAGCATCCAAGTGATAATTTTACGACATTTCATTTATGATGCTCGTCCAACTTGTTAGAGGATGATTCTGTTCAGTTGTGTTTGTTTCAATGCACTCTTATAGTGGGTGCCATGAAATGATATATTGAACTCGATAGCTCGAAGTATGCTTAATTTAATGACCTAGATATGGTTTTCTTAAAATGATTTCTAGTTAGCGGTAAGATATGATGTTGGCACGAATTTGTTGGCCAACTTCGAGCAAACAAAATCCATCCATATCTCAAATCACATATGAGAATGGTGTCGATGAAAGAGCTTAACCAAAGGTACGGTCCCTCCCTCATTTTTTCTCGAGAGGTTCCTAAATTCCTTGGTGACTTGTGTATCCAAAGAGGTCGCAACGTACGGGTTTTTTTTTTAAGAAGAGGCTATCATGAGAGCCCAACAACTGGAGTTGATTTACTCTCAATCTGGTATGTTGTACGAGATCCTTCCCAATGCACCACAGTCGAATTTTGACAAGACCAAACATAACTCTGGGCCTCACGTCAATGGAATAGTAGGCTCAGCATAGAGCAAGCCTACAGATCAGTTGACTAATCAGTTACAACAGTTATCGATTCAACGGACTGTGGTCAACCAAAATCCTAGTTTGGCTTCCCCCATAACCCAAACATCAAATGTACACAATGTGAAAACGACAAATACCAAGGGTGACCAACAAACCGAGGGAAAGAGGAAATATAAAAACAAGAAGGGTAAGGGAGATAAGAAAGCTGTGAATAATGTTGGCGAGGGGAAAAAAAAAAAAGAGGAAGGTGAAATTTTCATGTAAGATTTTCATGGACGACCACTTGACTCACCAATTCCCTCACAGCTTGAGTAAGTCCAAAAACTATTGGCATAGCAACATCCTACCATGTTAACCAACCCTTTTCCACAAGGGAAAATTTTGGCTCAAGCTTCCTCATCCATGAACACGCCTAGGGGAAATCATGGAGACCCCGCGCCTAATACTAAAAAAAGAGACGCAAACGTTTATATGATGAAGTCAGAAGCTTGTCTGTAGACCAAGGATCATAATTACGGAATTCCAAAATCTATTGACAAGGGAAAAGAAGCCTCCAACACACTGTCTCCTCTTCAAATTGAGAATATTATGGAATAAACTATGAATCACATCCCTAAGGGTGCATTTAAAAAGAATTCTCACAACCCGAATGCAAGGGTTGCTCAGAATTACTCCATTGTGGAGGATCTAGCACAAACTCCTTGTGCAATGTCTACTCTATAAGTCCTTTAGATTTTCCCCTCACAGAGGAAAGCATTTTTGTTTTCCTTGGGAGCGACTGAGACTACTAACTCGAGAATCATTGTTTTTGAGCCTACAGATTATAAAACTTGTCTTCCTTACCACATCACTTTTCAAATAGTAGTGGTTTATGCCACGAAATCATTGACACGGAACATTTTTTCGTACAATGGTTGATGAGGGTGCCTCGACTTGCATGATGTCATTGGAATGTTGGAAGGCCATTGGCCAACCTGAGTTGTCTTCGCCGCCCACATTTCTAACCATGTTTGAAGGACGATATTTTAGACCACATGGCATAATTCCCTCCTTCTCCATGTTGTTGGAGGGAAAAACCATGTTCATCAAAGTAGAAGTAGTCGATGTGCCTCTCTACTACAATATTTTGTTAGGGCGGAGTTTGATCTACACTATGATAGTGGTTGTATCCACCGTTTTTCAAGTATTATGTTTTCCTCACGAAGGTCGGATCATAATCATTGATTAGTTATCCTTCTCTCATTATGACCCTTAATCAGGGACATCCACAGTCCCAATGATTGACAAATTGCAGCCAGGTAACATCAACTTAGGTGTCAAATTGTTTCCATATTTAATGGGGACTTTCGATTATCCACCACCTGCTAATGATGTCAATTTTATATCGGTTGTCCCCGACTAGTCGAAGGCTGGGATATTTCAAGTCACGTATTTTAGATCGATTTACTTTAATGACCTATGGATTTTACCTTCCCCATCAACTTCGATGGAAGGGGTAGGGAACCCTAGAATGGATATGTCCTTATCCATTGCTAAGGTTGCATACAGTATTGTCCAGCAAGCCCCATCCAACCCTGATCTGGCTTCCCCACAGGAGCTAGATCTCCTTCTCGAGCCTATTTGGGCTCAATAATTTCTCACCAATTACGATCCTTTGGACTTAGTCTTTCCCTTTGACGAGGCCATTTTGGAGGCAATGACTGGGCCAGATAGACCTTGGGACGATCCTCCCCACATATCTTATTTCTTACCCAAGATGAAGAGAATAGAGGCAGGAGAGTTAATTACGATCATGAATGGAGATTCCCCTTGTCTTGTTAACCCTTTGGCCATGAACAGAATCTATGCTAAGGGAAACATGGCAAGTATAGATGAAACAATTCCTATCAACATCTCTAGAACCCCTGGCATCGTGGAAAATGTCTTCGTCGAAGCAGATTGTTCCCCCGAAGAGATTCAAATCTACATTGAATTATTTAAAGAGTTTTGCGATGTCATTTCCTGGTCTTATGAGGAGATGACAGCCATTGACCCATGTATCACTGAACATGAGATCACAACTTACCCTGATGTTAAGCCTGTCTGACATAAGCTTCACCTAGTCAATCCTCGCAAGGTAGTGGCGATCAAGGCTGAGGTAGAGAAACTCATCAAAGTTGGTTTCATCTATCCAGAGAAATTGACGGAATGGGTGTTGAACCCTGTTCCTATCAACAAAAATCAAGGTACGATCCATGTATGTATGGACTTTCGTGATCTAAACAAATCTTTCCCTAAAGATAATTTTATAACCCCATTCATTGACCATATTGTCGATGAATGTGCAGGTTGTGAGGTCTTTTATTTTATGGATGATTTTCCCGAGTACAACCATATTCAAATCAAGCTCGAGGACCAACATAAAATGGAATTTATTTGTCTTTGGGGTACATCCGCGTACAAGAAAACGCCTTTTTTCCTTAAGAATTATGGAGCCACTTTTCAGCGGGCCATGTCGTTTTCCTTCCATAACCTCAAGCACGTATTCGAGGTGTATCTTGATGATATGGCATCATGTTTTCGTAATAGATCTAATCATCCCTCTCATTTACGACTTATATTTGAGAGGTGTCGCTACTATCGGATTCTCCTAAATCCAAATAAGTGTAGTTTTTGCATGACATCAGGGAACTTGTTAGGTTTTATCGTGTCAACTAAATGGATCATGGTCGATCCTATGAAGGTTGAGGCAATAGTTCAATTTCCTCCCGCATGTACAATCCCCCAGCTTCAAAGTCTATAGTGGAAATCTAACTTTCTTCTGCCTTTTTTTTCCAACTATGTCAATATTACTAAGGGGTTTATGCATCTCTTGAAGAAAGAGGACCCATTCCGTTGGGATAAATCAGCTTGGCACTCTTTCGAAGCGTTTAAACGTGATCTGATATTTTCCCCTTTGCTCATTCCTCTGGATTATGGAAAGTATTTCATGTTGTATTTGGTTGTCATGGAGTCTACTATTAGCATGATCTTGGTTCAAGAGGATGAAACGCTCGAAGAGCATGTTATATACTATCTTAGTCAAGGCTTGGTAGGACCAAAGTTAAACTACACACATATTGAGAAACTTGCTTTGGAAGTTATTCATGTTTTCCAATTGTTTCGTCATTACATATTACTTCGCAAGACCACCACCATAGTTGTCATGAACCCTTTTCAATATGTGTTAACATGACGGGTCATTGGAAGGAAAATCAGCCGATGGATAGTCATCTTGCAAGAATTTGACTTGGATTTTATTTCAACAAAGTCTAAAAAGTCCTTGGTATTTGTTGAACTAATCTCAGAACTTCTGGTCGAGAGTGGTAATAATTTTCTTGAAGAATCATTGATCAATGGGGATATTTTCCTTATTGCATATTCAAACCCTTGGTATGGAGATATACTTGTGTATCTTCAAACTTTGAAGAGCCCATCTTCTTCTTCTCGCGATGAGCCTCGGCGAATACGCCATCAAGAATGAAACTATCTTATCCTCGATGATGTTTTATATTTTTGAGGGGTGGATTGCATTCTCCATCAGTGTCTCACTCACGAAGAGGAAGAACTTGTATTGAATGACTGTCACATAGGAGCATGAGGCAGTCACCTATCTGGGTTGGCAACAGCCCAGAAGATTCTTTGTGCTAGATACTTTTGGCCCTCATTGATCAAAGATTGTGTAGAGGCAGTCAAGAAGTGTCACTCATGATAGATATTCTCTCAGATGATGCGGGCACACCCTACTCCCATGTTTCCAATTATTGTTGTCGGTCCCTTCACCAAGTGGGGGATTGATTTTACTACATGCCACCCAGTTTCAGTTAGGGGACATCGTTATATCATCATAGAGGTAGACTACTTACTAAGTGGGTCGAGGCTATGTTAATTTTCAGCAATGACAGGGAAATGGACGCACTTTTCATTTTTAACCATATTGTAGCCAGGTTCGGTATTCCAAAGGATATTTTCACAGATCATGGAAAACACTTCCAAAACAAGATGATGCCTGAGTTAACGTCAAAACGAGGGTTTAATAAGGAACATTCATCCCCCTACTACCCAGAGGAGAATGGTCAAGTGGAGTTTGTTAATAAGTCTCTCAAGACTATTCTTCAACAGACGATCAATTCGGTCAAGTCAAATTGGAATTTGATGTTGTACTCGACACTTTGGGCTTATCGAACCTCAGTCAAGACTGTGACCAATTTTTATCCTTTCCAACTCATTTATGGGATAGAGGCAGTCTTTCCCATAGAGTGCCAAATCCATTCTCTTAATTTGGCAATGGAACTATTTCCCGACACTACTCCACTTGAAGAGCATATTTTATATCTCGAGCAGCTTGAGGAGCAGCATCGAGATGCAACCTTGGCTAAAAGGGCTCACAAACAATGTTTCAAGTATGAGTATGATTGGTCCATCCACCCTCAAGTTTTCTCCAAAGGATATCTTATCCTGGTCTATGACCAAGATAAAGATCCCTTGGGGGAAGACAAGTTCAAACCCATGTGGTTCCGACCATTCATTGTTAAGAAAGTTTTAGAAAAGGGTTCATATCAACTAGTTGATTTCGAGGGTAATGATTTATTGAAGCCTATAAATGAGCTCGACCTTAAGAAGTATTACGCTTAGATTGGTCAACCAAGCATGACTTCTTGTATATAATATATATCTTTATTTATACAGTATTTTCATTTTGTTTTATGGACGTGTAGTTTATTGTGTTTCTTTTCACTGTGGCAGATGTCAAGGGAATATGAGGTTTATGTTGGGTTCACAGACGGTGCTACCCGACACACTCGGAGGCTTGCTTCTGCATCCTGGGTGATCTTTACACCTTTTGGTCAGTTGATGTCTTATGGAGGTATTTTTTTGGGCAAAGAAACCAATAATGCTTTTTAGTATAGTGTCGTAATAGAATTACTATGTGATGCCTTGTCACATGGTATTTCTCACCTCCGGGGTTATCTAGATGCTCAAATGGTCATGTCTCAGTTAAATGGAGTCTACCGTGTCTACGATGCCACCCTTCACTGAAAATTCCTTAGGGTACGTCTCTTAGAATGCTATTTTGATTATATTACTTATATTAATGTTCCTAAGAGATCTAATCAACTAACTGATACATTGGTTAATAAAGTATTAGATTGACATATTGTTGACACATAAAATTAAAAGCACACACATACACGCACATGTAAATACATTTGTACAAAATGTTTATCCATAAGACAAAAATATGTATATATATAATAATGTGTCCAAAAAATAATGTCTTAAGTACAAAAGTGGGTCATAAAGACTCAAATAGAGACGGTATACATCATTGGGCTCAATCCTTCATTATATGATAGAGTAGAAAAGGTTCCCTCAGCACATATGCGGTACAGTACTAACTATGGCTTAGGCTTGTTGGCCCTAGTATAATGAACTACGGAGTTCGAAAGACGTTGTAACAGCTGAACCCAAGTCTTGTGTACCCCTACAACATGTGGCTACATGGCTGGGGGAGGGTCCTTTATCTCTGCCATTGGCACTGCACGAATGAGCACTATGAAATTTCTCTCTACTCATCGTAGTACTCTCTCAGCCTCTTTGGCTAGTAGTCCTCCTGCAAATACTATTCCTCATGTTGTTGTTGGTCTGGCATCCGCTCGAGGATGACACCTAGTCTTGGAAAACTGGGCTGGTCATCCCAGTCCCACATCTATATATGACAGATCATTGAGTTAGTACTTTTACATTACCATAAAAAGGATAACATTTAAAATTTTAAAAATAAAATAACTTTAAAATTTGTTTACCTATCTCTCTATGCTCCTCCCCAAGGCGCATAGGCATATCATGATCCCTCGAGAAACTGATCCCTGCGTAGGGTTAGTCCTCGATCACAAGAATTTGATGGGCCCACCAGTCAAAACATTTGTCGTCAAAGGCCTCTTGTACTCTCCCTGCGCCCTATCAAGGTAACAAAGTTTCCCACCTGCATAATTCCAGAAAGGAGGAAATATGGCCTCGTACTGTCTACCTTGGGCTAAGGCTTGGCACTCTCTCGAAAAAAAAAGCACACAACACAGTCCTGAACCCGAAGTTTTGTTTTTTTCTTCTTTGGCAGATAGTCAATTGTTTTTTCATATATGTGAGCATTGTAGTGCTCCAGTAAAAAATGGTGGTGTCTAGACACTAAGTTGCACAATGCATATGTGCATGTGAATCATGATGAAGTGTTGTGGATCTCATGATCCGCCCAATCATGTAAAGAACTATATGAATATTGAGGCTTGTGATCTTATGAATTGGCACTTGAGTTCCTACTTCCGTAGTGCCAACCTCGCAATACATCCCAATGTGATATTCTTTGTTGTGAGGTCCTGGAGGAAAGGTCCTCAAGTTGACCGTTTCCCCCCTCCTGAAGAGGATGGTCAAAAAGTAGATATCCTCCATCGTCGGAGTCAATGATTGGTCCTCTAGCATGAAGGCCTCTGCATCTAGATTCCAATACTCTATCATATGGTTCAGTAGCCTAGGTTGTGCCCTCATGAATGGACACTGAAATAATTTCAACATACCACACTGCTTAAGCATGGAAATGGCCCCTGGATCCTCCTCTACCAAGACATCTAACTCCTCATGTTCTCTCCCTCACCAGTGAACATACATCCTGTTG
This sequence comes from Picea engelmannii, assembly GCA_009831015.1. Lineage (NCBI taxonomy): Eukaryota > Viridiplantae > Streptophyta > Pinopsida > Pinales > Pinaceae > Picea > Picea engelmannii. The sequence continues at coordinate 439,654 of ML777628.1, read as the reverse complement.
CAAAACAATTTGTGAGGTTAGTCCCTTGTTTCATTTTATTTGAAATCTTAAAGAGATGTAGGTGGGTTCTCTTTAAGGCAGTCGTGTATGTACACAAGCTAAGTGTTAGTTTTCCCATGTACATATGCATGTTGAGCATGGACAACCCACGTACACACAGGCCCAACCTTTTTACTAAGGCGTGCACCCTCTAAAAAATAAAATTATCAATAAATAATGAATGAAAAAAATGAGAGAGGTAATTTGTACTTACTTGGTTCATGTTTTAAGATCCTTCGTCCATTGTAGCTCCTCAAATTCGTGTTTCAAAGAAGCGTGTTTTTTGTATTTTTGGTTATTTTCCAATTCACAATGGTTAAAATGAGTTGTCCACCACTATTTATAGTTTTTTCCCCATTTTGGTCCTCTTTTTCCCTATTCTTTTCCCGATGGGTACTTGAGTTTCCTTTTGAGAGACTTTTGGGTCATTCTAATGAACTTTTTCTTTTGGTTTGGTGTTTTTGTGAGATGGGTTACACTCACATCATCCCGTGGTTAAAAAAAGAATTCAACATTTGCATATAGGTTAGGTTCTCATCACCTTGCATCTTGCATATTGTTGACTTTTCTCACTTTTCCATACAATCAATCCCACCGAAGTGCGACACAAAACCTTTTATGATGCTTTAGAAGTGTCGTAATTAGGTGGTAGAGCCTTCCTCTACATGGATTCCCTAGGTAGATCCTTTGTTTCATTTTTGCATCCATGCTATGAGTTTTTCCCATAGGCTTAGGATTCCTTTTCGTCCCGCTATGATTATATATCGAAGTGAAATTCTTCTTCATCTTTTATGGCTCATGCCCGAGGGACTCCCTATGATCATGGTTTGTTGTCTTTTAGGCTCTCTTAAACTTTGAAAGAAACATCTAATGAGAGATTATTTATTCTTTTCAGTCTTGTTTGGATTACTTAAGAAAAGAAGGCCCCCTAGAGTCTTCTTTAATCCCTTTTCATTCTGTCTAAAATTGAAAATATTGTTGAGCGATCTTGTTTCCCTTCATGCTCGTCAAACTAAAATTTGAAGGCACATATGTCCGATGGTAGTTTACCCATTTTTCGGTCTGGACATTTAATTTCGAATAAAGGTATGCCCTAGGAGATTTGGTTCACTAGGAGAGTATTCTCAGGCATAAGTTTAACCCTTTTTCAGGCATGAGGGACTAAATTTTCGAAAAAGGGCCATTCTCCTTGGTTTTGGTTTATCTATTTTTTAGGCCTTGGATATTATCTATGAAAAAGAAACCCCCTCGGAGTCCATAGTAAATCTCTTTTCAGGCTCCCTAAATATTAAATGATCATCGAGTGACCTTGTTCCTTTCACACTTGTTAATTGGTCCAGCAGGAATATCTATTTGGAATAAGTTTAACCCTTTTTTCGGCCAATAGATTATCCAAGAAAACAGTACACCTCGAGAGACATGTCTTATTGGGAGAGTTCTCCTAAGTTGTATTTTATGCTTTTTCGGGCTAAGGAGACTAAACTTAAAAAAAGGCTATGAGTCCATAGTTAAGCTCTTTTCAAAATCCTTAAAATTGTAAACATAGCCGAGTGATATTGTCTCGGTCACACTTGTTAACATGGTTTTGAAGAGACGTCCTTTTGGTATAAGTTTAACACTTTTTGAACCGAATGGACTAATTATGAAAAAATAAACACTCTGGAGTCTTATTTTAGTGTTTTTCAGACTCTCTACATGTGAAAAACCACTTATCTTACCTTCTCTGGGATCATAAAACTTTGCATAGAAGGAGTCTTGTTGTGTCATACTTATTCGCATCACATGTCTCATTCTTTCATCTTTGGCCGAATGTTGGATTCATGTTTCTATTAACTGAAACTTCAAAGCATTCCTTAAATACAAGCCTTGTAGCACTTTTTCCCTTGTGATCTAACACCTTGACCCATGGAGGAATTTTCCCGAGTGTCCTTATCATGCACATGTCTCCTTGCACTGAGAATTAGTATGTTTCATGCGCTCAGAACTAGTTTTTTTTTTTCTGCGACACTCGTTCCTCCTTTGTAACGTAGCATTATTTTATTCTTTTTCAAGCTCGTTAAAATTTTGAAAAAGACAAAAAAATCAAATATTCCAAAAAGAGGGGATGGGATATACATTCTCTTTTATCAGAAGCAATATAGTCACCCTTGGACAAATCACATCCTTCTATTTTTTCTCCAAGCATTGGGATCTAGCATGACCTTAGGAATTTGTTATCGTTGCATAGAGTTGTGTCCTCCTCCATTTGGTTACTCCTCCAAACATATGGAGAGTTTGTGGTCCCTCTTGTATCACAGGTTTATGTCAATAATATGTTTCCTGAGTCTCACCATTTGGTGGTGCTTTTTGCCAAGGGAAGTTTTATCCAACCTAAGTCGGTCATTCTGCAATTGATCTCCTTACTTTCATGAGTCTGTCATCCCGAGAGTCCAGTCAAGTTCGTATTCAAAATCAATGAAGTTATGTGCCTGATGATCAATATCCTCCAGTATTTCCCTGACGGCATGTCGAATACCTCAGGTTAGTGATTCCTACACTCCTATTGTATTCCTACCTGAGTTTTGAAGATCTTGCAATTTTTGCTCGAGCTATGAAGTCCTCAACCACAAGTGTCGATGCTTCTTGAAGATGCATACCATATTGTACTTGTATATCTTCAAATGATCTTGAGATGTAGATCCACTGTGTATTGTTCACGGATACACTTTATATAGACATCCATATTTTTTCTCGTAGTTATATATGACATGGATCTACAGTGTACTTGATTGGCAACCATGCTTATTTCATCTCGAGCATGGGTATGCCTACCTCAAAGAGATTATCATTATTTTGCAGATGACACTCTCATGAACACTCGTCTCAGGCTCACTCAACTTTGTGCCTTCCCACTGTGTAAATATATTGTAATGTATTTCGGCCTTCAGTTTCTCTTCTGGCCTCACACATTAGGGGGGCATATGCTATAGTCCAAAATGCCATATCTTTGCATACAAGACATTGGCCAATCCATTTGCATACTTTACCAAAAATATTGTTGAGGTTTCCTTCTAAAAAACCATTTTTTGGATAGTGTATGTGTCATGTTGCACTAATAGCCCATGTACACACATGTGTTGCATGCTAGTTAATCTGCATACACACATGTGGTGCATGCTATTTATCCCATGTTTACCTCCAAAAGTTGCAAAAAATACAAAATTGCGCTGAATTAGATGGATTTTACGGGCTATGGAGGGTTTCCTAATCATTTTACCCCTTTTATCCCATCCACAAAATGAATAACCGTCTTTTTCTCATATAAAAAGAGTTATTGGGGATTCATTTATGAATATGAGCAAGAGAATAAGAAAACTCCACCAAGATCCCTTCCCCTTTTTAGCCTAATATTTGCATCTCATTCTGAGTTTTAGCCTCAGCCTTCCCATCCAACCTTTCTCCTTATGAAACCCTTCCTCCTTCCCTTGGTGATATGTTGGTTGTGAGAATATAATGTGGGATTGATGCACTTGGAGCCACGACAAAGGAGCCTACACTTGGTTCACGGAGCAGTTGCTAGCAAAGATTGTAACCCTTTTTATATTGAAATTGAATAAAATATTTTATCCTTGTCCCAAAACCCTATGTTTACATGTTTTTGTTAATCTGAGCATTTATATCTATGTTTAGAGTTTTAAAGTTATCATTAGAGATTGTATGTGTTGTTGCATTGTGCACTCATTAACTCTCTCTTTCCTTTCTCTCTCATCACTTAGCTTAGATGGTTTTGGGGTAGATTAAGGGTAGCTCAATATTTTAAGGGAGTTATCACTCTGCCTATTCCTTAGACCCAATTTAGGGGGATTTTCCCTATAGCAAAGAGGAAGATATTTGGTGGAAAATAGGGATAGTTGTAGGAGAATATCAATGGGTTGTGGGATTCCTGAGCCATAAGTGGACAGTGAGAGACCACCCTCTTTTGTGGAGCTAGCCTCATCTCGGGGGTGACTTGTTGTTGATATTTGAAACATCAAGTCTATGGTTGGGTGGGATCTCTATCCCGAGAATCTAGTTGCACAACCAAATTTAATAGATAAGTGTTTGATCTATTTATGTGTTGTGTTTATGAGTTAAAATGTTGTGCATGAAATCTGTGTATAATATTGATTTATATTTTGTTGTATTTTAGTTGCTAGTTTCATTTCATATTCATTTTAGCATGTTGTAGATGCACTAAATTAATGGTATTATACAACAGTAAAATTTGGCTACAATGTGCAGTTGTTAAGATATAGGAAATTAAACAGACAGTAGAAAATTTTGGCTTTTATGAGTATTATGCACATAATCGACCTCAGTTGGGCTAGGGGATGACATTATGGTATCGGAGCCTTTGGTTCAAGCACCAAGCTTATATGGGATAGAATTAGTGTGAATTTGGGAAATTACTTGTTGCATAATTCGGTCTATGCAAATTTGGGGAAAAACAAAGAAATTAGAGTGAAATCCTCAAATTCATGAGCAAATTCATGATGAATTTTCCTCATAGACATATGAGAGAGGTTTAATGGCATCGATATGCATATTTGCAGAGCCAAATTAGACATGGAATGTCGAGTTTCATGTTTCAATGGTCGTTGTAGAGTTGTGGGAAATTTGGTGAATCGACAATCAAAATTGTATCTGATCTCACAATCAATGGCCCAAATTCACTTTAATAAATTTAAAAAAAATTATAAGGTTTTGGTTATTTGGAATGTTGGGATTTTCAACAACCAATATTCATTTCAAAAGCTGGAAAGATGAGAAATATTGATGGTCTGGATCAGTTTTTGGAGGTTGAGAAGATGGAGTCAATCAATAGTCAAGATCATCCTGACTTAGAAATCAAAGGTCCATATTCACCTGGGATTTGATCAAACTTTATAAGAGTTGGAAATTTGTCAAGAGAAATCACCAATGACCAATGGTCATATCAGTGAGTTTGGCACGGAGTTTTGATGAACCAAAAGAAATTGCAGATGGTCGGGTGTCGGTCAATTCGACGAAGTGTTTCGATCGAGAAAGAGAAATTGTCGATGATCGATGGGCCAATGGTCGAGTGTTGGCTGAATCAGTGAATTGTTTCAATCGAGCATGAGAAATGTTTGATGGCCAATGGGTCGATGGTCAGGTATCGACTGATTTGACAAGGTATTGGTTCGTCCAAGAGAAATGGTCGATGACCGATGAAGGAAAGAGGAGGGTGACATGTTATGCCACGTCAACATCTATGTGTTATGCCACATCATCCCAGTTGATGCCTCGAGATGATGTATCATGTCATGTCATTGTTTACATATCGTTCCACATCAGCAAAGAGATGGTCGATTGGCGATGGTCTAGGTTCTATGATATTCACGAGCAGTTTTGGTTTTCCAAGAGAATTCTCTGATGGTTAATGGTCGATGATTGTGCGTCAAGGAGATTCGTGAGTAGTTTTTGTTTTCCAAGAGAAGTGACCGATGGTCGATGGTCAGGCGTCGAGGCGTTTGCTAGCAAGTTTGATTTGTTGAAGAGAATCACCAATGCAGCTCGGATCAATGGTCTAGATTGTTTTATGTTGTCGATCAACGATGTAAATTGATCTGCGGGGTTTGGAAAGGATTAGTGAATCAATGACTCATATTTCACTCGATTTGAGATCAACGACTCAGATTTAAAAGGCTATTACAATAGTAAAACAACCAATTTTACATGATTTTTTGGGGATTTTGAAGGTCATGAACTTGTGAAGCGATTTTGAGGCCCTAAACAACGTTTTTAGGAAATAAAAACCCACGAGAGGCAGAATACCAATCCACACTCTATCTCTACAACTAAATATAAAATAAATCAGAGAGGGTTATCCAATGAGCTACTACATGCGCAAAACAGAGCTCATATGATAAAGTTATAACTGAAACAGTTAAGGTGAAATTTCAGTATCAATTTACTTCCATGGGGTATAAATACTTGCTCAGAAGTCCATATGGAGCACAGGATCAGTCTATGGAAATTTATGATCCATGGAAGACATACATCAATACATATTTGGGATATGGGTACCTGAGATTGTTCAAGAGTAGAAAGAAGACACATGTAGCATACATGGGTAAATTGGATAAAACAGACAAAACTTCTCCAAACCATAAATTTAAACTCGGAGCTCATATTTGAGAAAATGAATATTCATTGGAAAGGAATCGAGGAGGAGAAGGCATATATCCACCCAGAATTTTGAATTGAGTACTAAAATTTCTCAGAAAGTGATAAAAGATATTTATGTAGCAGTAAGTTAGTGGAAAATTGTAGCATGCAGATGTTGTAACTGTTCACTCGGAACTCAAAATGAGGCATGGGTACATCCATTAGAAAGTTTTTTTAGAGAGGAATATATATAAGGAATTAAATTTTTAATTGGTGCATTTTGTTCCTCATAAATTGGAGATAAGAATAACCTATATTATAATTATTGAAATGTTTTATGTTTTGTATGTTCTAGCAATAATTATCACATGCACATTTCTTACAGAATTAGAGGTACATGAAAGAAAAATTGGTTCTTACATGAGGAATGGAGTTATGGAAGATGCTCAGGGATAGTGCATCCATGAGGAAGAGATCATAGGTCTTCATGTCAGCATGGGAAATTTTGAGACAGAATCAAATGGGAGAAGAGGCAAGTAGGAGCCTATAACTATGAGAAGCTTGCATAGAGAAGTGCGGAGATATAGAGCAGATAATGAAATAATTATGAGGGCCCTGGAGGAGATACTTCAAATTTTGAATGTGTTGCATAAGAAAGTCAAAAAAGACTCTAGCACCAAGCAAGCAGTTATTGCTAGAGAAGTGTGAACATCTAGATCCCATAACAAAAGGGATGAGCATGGGAATGACAGATAGTCAAGAAGCATGATCAGGTGCCATCATTATCCAAGGAAATCCACCAGAAGAACTCATGCAAGTTCACGTCTAGAGAATAAGTCCTAAGGAAAAAATCTTGCAAGGTGAAATCTAGAAAATAAATCGACCAACTTTCGATGGTGAGCATATGAAAGGAGAAGAGGTTAAGGCCTAGCTATTTTAAATGAATAAATATTTCCTTTTGGATGATTACCCCTCAAGGGTAGAAGCTAGAATTGCAACCTATCACTTGCAAGGAAAGGTATCCATGTGGTGGGATCAGCTTAAGTAAGTCAAGCACCTTGATGAAAAAAGGATCTCATGGAGGCAATTCAAAGGATATTTCCAAGATAAATATTTTTTCTGAGCATTATTAGGAAAGAAATATGAAAGAGTTCTTCGAACTCAAGTTGGAAAGAATGACAATGGGCAAATATGAGAAGAGGTTCTTTGAATTTTTGAAGTATATTGACTTCATAAAGGATGAAAAATTCAAAATACAAAGGTTTTTAAGTGGGTTACCCTCCTTCTATAGTGACAAGATTCAATATGATAACCCCAAGACTTTGGAGGAAGTTATAAGAAGAGAAAAGAATATTTATGAGTAGATCAGAGGAAATCCATTTTTCCAAAAAACTTGGAATGCCAAGATGAAGGGTAAATACGATCAAAGGCAAAAAGTTTTTAATCCACCCTTTTTCAAGAATAACTCCCAAGAAAATCAATAAGGTCGGTCATCCAAAAATGAGCACAAGACTGCAAATTCATTTGGGAAAGGCCAAGGAAGCATCATGTACAATGTTGGGGATGTGAGGGAAATCATGTATATAGGGAATTCCCTCACAAAAGAGAAAGAATGAGGATGATCCACAACATCTAGGAGGTTGAAAAAGTTGAGGATGTGGAAGGAACCATGACAAGGATTTATGCAGCCTTGGACAACAAACAAGCAGAATATCAATCCCCCATGATTGAAGTGGAAGGTAAGATTGATAACCATCCCATAGAAATTTTAATTGATTATGGAGCTAGCCATAGTTACATAAAATATAACATTATTGAAATATTTCACTTGCAAAGGAGTAAGCATAAAAAATCTTGTTTAGTTCAGTTAGCCATAGGGGCTAAGAGGAAGATCATTGAGCTAGTTAAATAATGTCTGATAGACATGAATGGACTCAGTACAAAGGTAGATGTAAACATCATAATATTGGGTTCGTATGATTTTCTAATTGTCGGAGATTGGTGGAAAAACACCATGATGTCCTAGACTATTACAACAAGAAAACCACATGTATTTATGAAGAATGGCAGCAAGGCAACGTTCAAGGCATTCCAAGAGTTGTAGCTACTAGAGAGATTTCAGCGATGCAGTTGAATAAGAGTTTCAGAAAGGGATATCATATTTTTTTATCCCATATGGAAAAGGTGGCCAAAGATAAAGTGGAAAGCATTGAACACCATCCAGTATTGGGGGATTTTGAAGATGTTTTTGGAGAAATCCCAAGACTTCCACCAAAGAGAGATATTTATTTCTCTATTGATTTGGTGTCAGGAGATTCCCTAGTTTCTAAGACACCTTACAGAATGGACAAACCAGAATTGAAAGAGTTGTACATCCAACTTGAAGAATTTTTAAAGAAGGGGTATATATTCCCAAGTGTATCATGTTTGGAAGCCCCAGTTATTTTTGTGAATAAAATATGGAACCTTAATTCTGTGTATTGATTTCAGAAAAGTGAATAAGATCGCCATAAAGAACAAATATCCTTTGCCAAGGACTGATGGTTTGTTTGATCAACTGAAAGGTGCAAGAATATTTTCAAATATTGACTTGAGATCAGGATATGACCAAGTGAGGATAAAGGAAGAAAACATTAGCAAGACAACATTCATAAAAAGATATGGGAATTACGAATTCACGATAGTACCATTTGAACTATCAAGTTCCCCAGCTATTTTTATGTTCCTAATGAATGGAGTGTTTAGGGAGTACCTAGATAAGTTTGTAATTGTGTTCCTAGATGATATACTCATCTACTCTAATTCAAAAGAGGAACATGAGAAGCATTTGCGAATGGTGTTGCAATTTTTAAGAGATCATAAATTGTATGCTAAGCTAAATAACTGCATTTTTATCAAAAGAAGATTCACTACTTGGGGTATATAATTTCAGCAGAAGTGTCCTGAGAAGATAGAGGCCATTAGAGGATGGACAGTGCCAAGAAATGTCACAGAGGTCATATCATTTATGGGTCTTTCCAGTTATTACCGAAGATTCATAAAAGGGTTCTCAAAGATTGCAAGCCCAATCACTTCTTTACAAAAGAAGGGAGTGAAATTTGAATGGACTCCCAAGTGTGAAGAGAGATTTTGGCAATTGAACGAAACATTGAATAGTGTGCCAATATTTAAGATTGCAAATCTGGATGAAGATTTTCTTGTGTGCGTTGATGCATGTAAGGAAGGGCTCGATGGAGTCCTCAGTCAAAAGGATCATGTTGTATGCTATGAGTCCAAAAAATTAAAAGAGCATGAGAATAATTATGCTACCCATGATCTAGAGTTAGCAGCAATTGTACATGCATTGAAAATGTGGAGACATTACCTCATGGGGAACAAATTTGAGCTAAGGACACCCCACTATGGTCTGAAACATTTGTTTGGAAAACCAACATTAAATGTTAGAAAAACTAGATGGATTGAATTTCTGAGAGAATATGACTTTGAAATTAAGCATATAGAAGGCAAGGAAAATCAAGTGGTTGATGCACTTAGAAGGAGAGCACATGAGATGCATACTGTAGCCATCAGCATGTATAGGACTAAATTGAAAGATAAAATTATTGCAAAAGAAAATTCAGATCGATATTATTTAAAAATAAAAGAAACATTACAACAAGGAAATTTTCAGCAGAAATTTAATTATTATGAGTTGGAAGATGATGGAATTCTCATGTACAAAGGAAAAGAATATGTGTTGAATTCCAATGAGCTAAAAAAATTAGTGTTAAGAGAAATGCATAGTGTTCCATTTGTTGGGAACCTAGGATATCATAAGAAAATTGTAGTTGTGAGAAGCTAATACTTTTAGCTATGAATGAAGAAAGAAGTGGCTAATTATATAGCCAAATGTATAGAATGTCATAAAGTGAAGACTAGGCATAGGCATCCAACTAGGTTATTGCAGCCATTTCCCATTTCAGAGTGGAAGTGGAAAGTGGTTACAATCGATTTGATTACTAAGCTACCCATAACAGTGAAGAATCATGATTGCATCATGGTAGTAGTGGATAAATTAAATAAGGAAGTGCATTTTATTCCACTGAAGACAACACACACAATGAAAAATATCACAGAGATCTACATGAAATAATTTGTCAGGCTACATGGAGTACCTAAGGCAATAGTTCCAGATAGTGATCCCTAGTTCACATCCAATTTTTGGAAAGGTTTGTTCAAAGGTTTTGGGATAAATATAAATCTCATTACATCGTATCACCCAGAGTTAGATGGGTAAAAAGAAAGGACTGATAGAATAATTGAGGGCGTGCTTAGAATGTATGTGATGGCCCATCCATCAAAGTGGGAATATCATATCCACTTAGTTGAATTTTCCTACAATAATGGGTATAAATCCTCATCAAAAATGAGTTTGCTTGAAGCATTGTATGGAAGAAAGTGTAACACACCAGTAAGTTGGGATAATCCAGCAGATAAGGCGGTCATTGGGCTAGATTTGTTGAAGGAAATGGAAGAGTGGATGACAAATATTAAGAAGAATTTAAAGGCTTCCCAAGATAGGTAAAAACGTTATGCAGACAAGAACGGAGTTTTTAGAGATTTCAAAGTGGGAGAACATGTGTTTTTAAAAGTGAAGTCGAAAATAAGTTCGCTACGAATAGGAAGTTTCCCAAAGTTGGCAACAAGATATTATGGAAATTTTGAAATATTAGAAAAAATAGGACCAATTGCATACATGCTAGAATTTCTTGCATCCATGAGATTGCATAATGTATTTCATGTATCATTATTAAAGAAATATGTGTCTGACCCTAACCACATAATTGATTGGAATGTGATTTGAGTGGAGCACAATGGGGATTTATGGTGGGAACCAGTATGCATCCTAGACTGGAAAGTCAAAGTACTCAGGAACAAATCCATAAGTCTAGTAAAGGTTTAATTGACCTGCTACAGTCCTGAAGATGCCATATGGGAGAATTAAGAAAACATGCAGGAAGAATACCCACAATTTTTTGACAATTTTGAAAAAAACATAATGCAAGACTTCGTTTTGAGTAGCTAGAGTTTTGGAACCACATCTCAGAGTCCTAACCAACTATGTTGAGGGGGATAATAAAATAATGGAGCATTCCTTGGGTTATCCTTGATAAATAAATGGTAAATTAATTGGGTTAGCCCTGATAAATGAATGGGGCATTCCTTGGGTCAACGAGTTGAGAGGAATAAGATATTATGGTTGGAACTCTTGTTGGAGTTGCAAAATTACATAATTTTATTGTGACGTAAATTTGTATATATATGTATATAGACATAGTGTGCATCAAGGATGACACACAATTGTAGGAGAGTGGGAATGTAACATCCCCATTATAATACCCATTTTATTAATTCTTAATGTAGATATAATATGTGGCTACATCCAAGCGATGTATATGTGAAATGTATTTCCAATTTTAATAAATAAAATGTGATTTCAGCTGCTAAGGGGAAATGGATAGAGATGGGGGTTGAATTAATCCACAAGAGAGGGGAGGGTCTAGGAAAATGCCTAAGAGGGGACCAAGGGGGTAATTACCCATGTCTATTAATTCCACCTACAATCCTGAAATTTATCATGACTATGTATTAAACTCTAGTTTATGATTAAGTGTTCCCAAAGCCAATCATTAATTGCATGTAAGAGGTTGGGTGTGAGAAGACACATCTCATAGTTATTGGGAGCATGGGGGATAAGTAAAATCATATTTTATAAGTGTGTGAGTCAAGCAATCAATCCAAGGAGAGGAAATTTGTATGGTCGGTTACAACAGTTTTAGACAATCAATGTTTTTGTATGAACAACAAGTAGAGAGCAAGAAGGAGAGATGGGAGCAGGAGAAACCATGAAGGGATAATTTGGAGCATGTTGGAGCGATTTTTAGAGCACTTTTGGAGCTGAATATTGAAGAGAAAAGTTGTCAAGCATGAAGAGTGAACTCTTGTGTCATTTGCACTTTAACAACAAGTGTGTGTTGTTGTTGTTGTTGGTAGTTTTCCTAGTAGTGAGTTCCCAACAAAGAGGTTCCTGGTAACATGTACCAGATAGACCCTTATAAATAAATTATATGCATGAGGGACTAAGATCAGTGAAGGGGTACATTCCTTGGGTTGGGAAGGTCAAGAGGAAGAGAGCTGGTGGAAATCAGGATAGTTGTAGGAGAAGATAAGTGGGTTGTGGAATTTATGAGTTGTGAGTGGACAATGAGAGACCACCCTATTTTTTGGATTACTAGCCTTGGCTTAGGGGTGACTTGTTGTTGATATTTGGAAAAACAAGTCTATGGTTGGGCAGAACGTCTATCCCAAGCAGTTGGTTTCACAACAGAATTTAATAAATAAGTGTTTGATTTGTTTATCTATTGTATTTATGAGTTAAAATGTTATGCATGAACTCTATGTATAATATTGATTTATATGTTGTCGTATATGAATTACTAGTTGCATTTCATGTTCATTTTAGCATGTGGTAGATGCACTAAATTAATGGTATTAGGAAACAGTAAATATGGTTGTAATTCATAGTTGTCAAGCTATGGGAAATTAAATAGTTTTTATGAGTATTTCACATGTAATGGACCTCATTTGGGTTGGGGGACATTACATTGTGAGGAGATATGGTGGTAAAGGAAATCCATGGAAAATGAGAGCGAAGAGCCAGATGAAAGGTTTAATGGTATTGGTCAAATGGAGGAAACCCTATCCCTAACAACTAATAATATATGAATGAAAAGGAGAGATAAGGTTTAGAACCTACCTGGAAAATGGTGGACAAGTGGAAATTCACTTAGTTGATGGGAGGTTACCTCTCTCAAGTGGTGTATCTCATAAATCAAACATTTGGTTCTCCCCCTCTTTACTCAATAATAATAAAATAACACTAAGATGGGGGGGTACGCTCTTTTTATAGACTTGGCATGGAGTTCGAGGGACTGGAGGTGATCAATGGAAGCTTACTGGTGTGGCTTGTTGGATGTGATGTTTGGAATTTCTCTAATCATATCAACTTAGTTGGTGGGAGCCCCTCCTCTAGCATCATATTTAATGTTGGAACCCCTCTAGGCGTATCGGAGTAGATGTTGAAAACTCCTCCAATGTGTTGATTCATGTTCTGAAGAAGTTATGAAGAAGTCCATTCGTTGAGAGATTTTGTATCGGAGGGGTTGGGAAGAAATATTTTTGTATCTACCGGAGACATTGGCAAGAATTATGTCGATATATACCAGAGACAATCACACAAACTCCTCTGAAATGTCAGAAAAGTTCGTGATAACTCCTCTGATATGCCTAAACTTACTTCTTAAAGAAAATTAAGTGTTAAAATTGAAGCCAAGCCATACTTGCAAGATAAAATAGTTTCATCAGAGGGTCATGAGAAATATTTAATGAATATCAGGAAGATGAACAGTATCCTCAACATGTCGAGAGGTTCTCAAGTAAAAAAGAAGGGGTCCCATTTTATTGGTTAGAAAAATGACTTTACAAGGAAGCATACAAGAAAAGGGAAGGTCTTGATTCCTAGCACAAAAATGGCGATGCACTAGGCAAAGCCATGAATCTTTGCAAAAAGGCATCTAAACATAAAATTTCTAAGAATGGAAACACTTGCAGTGCATGACCTAAGGGAGAATGAGTAGGTGCCATAATTTTCAAAAGCACAAATTTTTATGAGACAATTTTGAATGAGGCAAGGGATGGGTTATGGTCATGCCCAAAGTAGATTGACTACCAAAATATACCTTTTAAACTAGATTTCTCTAAGAAGGAAAGAAAGTACTACAAGGAAATGGTGTTTCAGGAATGTTGAGAGTACAAGTTGTTGGTGCATTTCTCTAGTGTCGTTCCACTGCCAACGAGCATCTATGGCCCCAATGGAGTCAACCTAGTGTCACAAGACTTTCTCCACTAACAATGAGCATCCATAGGCCCTACGAAGATACTTGCATGTCCCACATGAGATGGAATTCCTTTCCCCAATCCTTTACCTTTATAATATTATTCTCTTAAATTTAGAGAGATAGGTGGATGGGGGGATCCCAAATTTTCTTTAAAGGCATGCGGGATGACACCTATGAAAGTGAGATATTCCAACTTGATTATAGATGAGCTAAATCCCTGAGAAACATGCCCTGAGTACTACAGATGCCTTTCCAAAGTAGTTTCCATTTAATTTCAGACAAACACAAAATATTCCCTTTGCTACATTAAAGAGTACAATGCTCGTCTGCTAATGAACTATGTTACTCTACTGGGTCTAACTTGGAGTAATCCATAACAAGGTTTCATAGAGAAAAATGAAGTAGTGTCTAGAAGCCAAAATGCATATTTCTTGGATTTTGGTACCAATGTGTCATATCTCAAAATTTATTCATATCCAAGACAACAAATCCTCTGAGAAGCCTAAGGAAAGAAATTTGAAAGAGAGGAAAGGAAAACTAACTAGAATCTGAAAATAAATGAAAATGAAAAGCATAATGAAGAAAGTAATGTGACAAATCAAAGAAAAACAAAGCAACAAACTTAAAGAATAGAAAACAGACTCTTTATTTATGTACAAGGGAAATATACCTATTGTAATGATTAAGGATTTGTCCATTGACGGGGAGGAGGTCTACATTCCCTTCCATATTTTGTAATCGGTAGGCACCTAGGCCGATTTTTTTTATTATTAAGAAAGGACTCAACCATAATTGTTGAAACTTTGAGTGTTTTGCTTTGTCTTCATCTAGCTTGTCCCACTTGAGGACCAGGTCATCGACCTGAAAGGCTTTTTCACCAGCAATTTTTTTATCAAACCAAAATTCAATAGTCTATTGATGAGTTTCAAATTTTGTTTTAGCATTGGCGCGACTCTATTCTAGTTTTAGCAAGGTGTTGATGAATTTTTGGATGATAGGGCATTCCCTCTCGCTTGATTGTTGTGTGAGTTGAAGGGAAGGGTGACAAATGTTTGAATGGAGGATGGATTCTTTCTCGTAAATGAGAAAGTAAGGAGAGGTCCCTATGGCTGATTTAGGAGTAACATGGTCAACCCAAAGGGAATTGGGTAATGCATTGTGTCAATTCCTTTGTTGGTCAACTACATTTTGTTTAAGGATGTAGATCATATTTTGTTTATGGATTCAGTCAAACCATTACCCTGAGGGTAATAGTTGGTTGTGTATATTAAAATGATCCCTTTCTCTAGAGTAAATTTAGTCAATTTCAACGATGAAAAATATATAGCATTGCCAAATACAAGAGTGTTGGGTACTCCAAACTTAGTCATAATGTGTTGTTCCAGAAATTAATTACCACTTCATCATTTACCTTAGTTAATGGTATTGATTCCATCCAACGGGGGAAATAATTAGTAGTAGTTAGAATACACATGTGTAGCTTATCTGAGAGAGGGTTGATCTCACTAATTATATCCAATCCCCACTTCTCGAAAGGCTCTTCAACAACAACTGGATAAAGTGGAACAACTACCTTTCTTTCTCTTCTGGATGACTTCTGGAAGTTGTCGCAGCTTCGAGAGTAGGAATGAGAATCCTTGAATACTATTGGTCAGTAGTACCCAAATCTTAATATATTTTGGGATGTGTTATCTCCTTAAAAATGACCTCTATCTGGTCCATCATGAATATATTTGATAACTTTGTTAGCGTATTGTTTCTCAAGACATCGGAGAAAAAATCTGTCATAATTATTCCTAAACAAGATACTGTGAACTAGTTGATATTGTGTAGACTTCAACCTTACTTCTCTTATTTGCTTGGAATTAAGATGATCAGGAACATTGCCATTATGAAGATGGTGTTTGAGATCATTATACCATGAATTCTCAATGGATGGAATATAAGGGGCTTGTTGGGTATAGATATTTGGTTCCTCTTTCTATCCATCTTATTCTTGATCCTCAAAATCCATGGATTTGATTGCTATAACGATGGTTTTTGGTTTGAATTTGAGGTCATATTTTTGTAACGTGTTCATCTAGTTGCCTCGTCTTTCACCTAGTTCCCTCTGCACAAAGAGAGATCTAAACTTTCGGTGAGGGATGCTCACCTTGGTGTGGTTTTTCAGTATATAATGTCTAAAATGTTTATGACTTTGTGGACAAAAAAATACTACTTGTCCACTAGTGGGTAATTTAGTTCATCTCCTTGGCATCCATTGCTCATAAATTCTATGGGGCATTTATTCCCTTGCTAGTCTTTTTGAGTGAGCATTATTGCAATAGAATTATCAGAAGCAAAAGTATACAGAAAGAATTCTTTAGTGTAGTTTGGAATTTGGAAAGTAGGTGCAGCCGCTATGGTGTCCTTGATATTCTCAAAGTCCTATTGTTCAATAGATGTGCACTTAAATTGAATATCCTTCTTTATCATCTGCTGAAGGGGTTTAACTGTTGTGGAAAAATCTATAATAAATCATCTCACGAAATTGATTTTACATAAAAAAGGATTGCATAGACATTTTACTGTGTGGAGGTGGGATCTACATAATGGTTTTGGTGTGTCCTAGGTCAGCATAAATCTCATCCTTGGAAATAATATGCCCCAATATTTTACCTTTTGAAATAGCAAATATTCTTTTCTTGGGGTTTAGAGAAATACCATATTTTCTACACCTTTCAAAAATCTACTTTTGATGCTTCAAGTGAAAATATTTTTTCTTTGAATAAACTATGATGTCATTGAAGTAAATCACCACATTTTGACCAACTAGACCTCTAAATGCTATATCCTTTCCCTCTGAAAATTAGCACCGGCGTTGACTAGGCCGAAGGGAATTCAATGATATGCAAGCATTCCCAATTTTGTCCTGAAAGTGGTCTTTAACTAATCTAGTTCTGCTATGAGAACCTGAATGTAACCAGAAAACCCATCCAAAAAAGAGAACATTTGGGAACCTGAGACGATTTTCCAGATTTGTTCCATCGGGGAAATGGGGTAATTGTCTTTGTCAAATACTTGATTTAAATTTTGGAAATCCACACACAGCCTAGTATCCCTTGACTTCTACCTGATAGGCACCAATTTCGACACCTAGGTGGAATGGTGAACTTTAAATATAATCTGGGCATCCAATAACTTCTTCAATTCCTTATGAATAAGCATCTCAAGAGTTGGATGAATCTTCCTTAACTTTTGTTGGAATGGATTGACACCCTCTTTGATAGGAATGATGTGTTGAATAATATGGGTATCATATGTCTTCAAGTATTCATATGTCCATCTCAGTATTTCTTGAACAACTGCATGAATGTGTGTTTCTCCACCTCTGAACAACAAGTTCCTAGATTGATGAACTTGGGATGTTTGAGAGTGCCTAGATTCACAAGGATGTGCACCATAGTGGAGTTGTTCGTCTTTGGATTCATAGGAATTTGTAACTTAGTCTTTCGATCAAACAACTTTTCAAGTTATGTTGGCACCCAAAATTTTGGGTGATCTTGCGCGCATGCACAAATGAATTTTTGCAAGCTCATTCTAATTTTTGTGCACACCCAACCAGCTCTACAAGCGGCGCACATCGAACCGAATTTTAATATTATGCACCAAGCCTAGATTCTATCGAGTGCACGTTGGCCTGACTTTTGTTAGTTTCACCTAAAATCAAGAAGATGCAAGATGGAATCAAGAAAGGAATCATCGGAAAATATCCCTAAATGATTACTACCAACAACATAAGGGAACAAGGAACAACCATAGGATGAGTTGGCCAGGAAGTTAGGATTTCCTCGATTCTTGAAAGGCTATGTGGACTACAAGTAGGTGCCAGAAGTGTGTGAGGCAATTTTTCAATGAAACTAGTGGAGTGGAGTTGAAAGGGACAGATCTCTAGAGTAGAGATGGATATAAAAGGCAACAAGGATGCCCAAGACGAGGTTGACATTGGTTGTAATTGATTCATTGACTCATTGTTGTTTTCTAGTGTAGAAGATCTTGCTATGGGTCTTTGTAGCATTGTAATGTCTGCAGTCATGTGTCCAAGTATGTCATATGTTTAAGGTCTAGTAGAATGTGCATGGCGCAATATATTGTATATTTGGACCTTATCCAAAGAGACATAGACCCTATTGTTGTTTTATACGATTTTCCTAATGTACGCCTATGTTGTGATGGAATGACAATGATAATAAAGTTGCAATGATTATGATCTACCCTGTGTTCCTTATGTGGTATTTAGATATGTGTATCTATTGTTTTACTTATTAGTAGAAGCAAGTTGTTAGTTGTGGAATTTCAACCCAGATGGATTTCTGTGTTTTTAGTCCTTCATCCCCATCACAAGACAAGATGGTCTATATGATCCTCATTGTGTCTCAGGTGAGACCTTCTTCGACCTTAGTTGAATATTGATATGTCAATGCTTTGGGGGTTTTGTTGGTCAACTCTGGATGAACCTTGGGTCTAAACTTCCCAATGTTAATAAGAATGCATGCAATCGTGAAACGAACCAACAAATGGTTTCATTTTCGGGACATGAAATTCTTGTATGGAATGATGAAGGAAATAAATGAGATGGTATCCATCTCGAGAGGAAATTCAAGACTAGGTAAATGCAAAAGAACATTGTTTTTCCCGGCAAGACGCTCAAGGTCTAAGAGTGATGGGTGTTCTATATGCACTAAATCCCTCAATTAAATTGTCAACCCAGGGTAAGTAAACTTAGAGTTGTAGGACTATATATGCCAAGGCAGAAAATCTAGAGGAAGTATGATCTAAATAAGGAGATGGTATATCTAAGGGTCAATGTACTTAAGAAAATATTATCAATGAGTAAACCCTATTAAATAACTTGAACTATTTACTCTAAGCATCTTTTAAACAATGGATCGATGGACTATTCCTAAAGAAGCATATCAAAACCCTACTTTGAACAAGTTAACCTATTTAATCTAATGAGAAACAGCAAGTAATTTATTTAATATATTCAATTTAATGAGCAACATCAACAGAAAATTAATCTATTCAATATATTCAAATCAATGAGCATCAGCCCTGGATGGGGTGACACGCGGCAATTCATTGACACCAGACTTAGCACTAAGCCATAGAATAAATGTTGATGGCCTCCACCCACTACCCTGCATTTACGATGGTAGACGGCCATAAAAGCAGTTATACGGTGGAGGGACACCTCCCTCGCGCGAACACTCTTGCTCACAGCGTAATCAGCATGACAGGGTTTATGGAGGGCCAGGTGACCTCGGCCTTTGGCAATTTGTTTTTTCATGTGCCTGGACAGAGTGGGTCTAATCTTGCTTCAGCTCTCCTCTTCGTATGGGAGCTCTGGTGTAGCCCTGTATCCTTCTCGTTCTGGCTCACTCCCATCTCGCTGCAATTTGTTGAGGAAATTTCGGGCAATTTTCTTTTTCATGTGCCTAGACAGAGTGGGTCTGCTCTTGGTTCGGCTCTCCTCATCGTCTGGGAGCTCTGGTGCAGCCCTGTTTCCTTCTCGTCCCAGCTTACTCCCATCTCGCGGCACCATCATTGTATCGTCATCTATTCCCTAGAAATTATGACCAGAAAGTGGGGCAGGCCTTTTCGTGGCTCGGCTTGGTACACCCACAAGGCACAGCGGCAAAGGAAAGAGAAGATAGAGCGTGCTCTGGTGATGGAGAACTCCATTCTCCGAAAGAAGGCTCGATCTGAGAAATTGGCTCTGCATGCCATCATTGCGGAGATAGGAGCCGGATGTAGCAACGAAACCACGACAATTAAGCCTAGAGACAGGCAGGAGGATGGTGTTGCGGATTCGTTTCCCACCTGTTACGTGGAAGAAATTCCATTCATGGAGGACTTGACGACCACCCTGGAGCCCCAAGCCATGGAGGCAAAACACCAAGATGGAAGCGGCCCAAAAATTGCTTTGGCACATGACATCCCTGGGTGCATTGTTGAGGAAATTCCCTGGCCAGGTGACTACAGCCCCACTAGCCATGATATGCAGGCAACGTTCGAGGAAGAAACGCGGGATAAAACCAGAGCAGAAGTAAAAGCGGACAACAATAGCTCGGCTAGGAAGGAAGAAGTGGATAGTGTAGAGCTGATGGAGCTCGAAGCTGGAATTGGAGCGACCGTGGAATTGAGGGATGTATCCCTCAATGACGTGGGTAATGGATTGCATGGCTCTCTCCTCCGTGCAGAGCATTTGGCTCTGGTGTTTGAACTACGAGGCCACATGGTAGACCTGGAGCATAGAGCCATTCTCATGGGCCAGTGTCTGGACTTGCTCCTTGACGCGTACTCCAATGCTCCAGCTAAGCGAAAGTGCCCTCTCTGCGCATAGGCATTTGCCATCCCTGTTGGGTCCACGTGGCAGACAAGCAAGGGCGACAGGTCACTGGGTATCTAGGTCTTCTATGCTTTTTTTGTTTCTTAGTTTTATCATTCTATTGTTATATGTCCTTTTGGACTATAGCCATCTATCCTGGTTTCCTCTGGGCAGGATAAATGCTATTTTGTTTCTTGTTTTATCATGCTACTGTTATATGTTCTCTAAACTATGCTGGTTTCCGGTAAACGACAACTTTTTTGGTGACTCAGACCTATATCACTGTACATTTTGTCAAAGTTTCTTCGATAAATTAATATAGCAGGTTCCACGTTTTTTACTCAAAAAAAAAAAATCAATGAGCATCAGCAAGTAAACAAGTAAACAATCAAACAACTAACCTAATAAAACTTCTTCAGCAAGTAAACGAATCAAAACTACTCAACAGGTAACTAATCAAAACTATTCAGCAAGTAAACTCTATTCTTAAGATAAAACTCATAATTGCTTCTAATCTACAAAGGGAAATCTTAACCTACTTAATTAAAAGCATCATGACAGTATTAAAAGATTAATCAACAACTATTCTTAATCTACAATAACAAGAAACTTCAAATATGATGATTATTTCTTCGGTGTCTTCGCATATCGTGATGGAATCTAACAATTAGTGATAGCTCAAGAGGAATAAATTCAATATTAACTTCTATGGATAAATGAAAAGTATGAATCAAGCAATCTAACGAGAGCTTAGCCATCATAGAATAAATATCAACTATCTTGAAAATCCATGTGATCTCTCAATTCATGCATCAATCATCAATGATAAGAAAAACACTCTTATACTAATTTAAATGCACTCTTATGCTAACTTAAGAAAATTCACACAATTAGAAACTCATAACTAAAATCTTAACTCAAACTCAAACTTCTAATTAAAATTGCAACTTAAATCTAGAACGGAAATTTCATAAACTAAACTCAGTTAAATCCATTATTAAAAACTCAGATTGCAAATTGAAATGCTTGTAAAAACATAATCAAAAACCTACTTCTATCTTAGCATACTACAACAAGATTGATAAGCAAAATAGATTCAGGAAAGCATAACTAAACTGAGTATTAAATTAACAAAACTCGCAACTATTAATCCATCGAAACTTGTAAAAGAAACTATGTACTCTGTGTTAATTAATACTATGTTCTAACTACTCTGTTTTACCCTGCAGAAATTCAATTTAACATTTAACACACAAACAAGGTTAGTAACTTGCAAGCCATTCACTAATAAATAAAATACATAGCATAATAGTTAGCTCTCTCCTACAAGCAACCTGCAAAAGGGAATTTAAACAATTAAATGATGAACAACAAACACACAACATTTAAAATGATAAAACACATATAACAGGAAATGAAATAAATGATAACTATACGGTTGAAATATGAAATCTATCTATCTAAGTATTCACTCAGACCACTGGTGAGCCCCCCAACAGGTCGTGGCTACTCCTCAACAACAAATTGCAAGATTAATCAACATGGTTATGGCATTAAATTAAACAATGCAGTCTTAACACAAGTTTGCAGAAATGTCTAAGTTACACAACAAAATGGATTCTACCAATTCTTAATTACTGGTCTGACCACTACTGTGGTATTTATAATGATTACAATTCCAGAGTTCGACCACTGGAAGGGTCGACCTCCTCTAAAAATGGTAAATTTCATTAAATGTGTGCTAATAGTCTTTATCTTCTAGAAACTGAATGAGCCACTCAACGATTAGCATAACTGCTTAATTCAAGATGTCAAGAGATCAGTAGTTGGAGGCCACGAGGGTGAACAAAACCCATGTCGTTGATTCTCCCATCACAAGCCACCAATATAACAAATTCCAACTCGCCTACGCTCCAAGTGTTGGATGAAGTGTCGGATGAAGTACCAGATCGGGTGTTGGATGGAGTGTCGAACGAGATACTGGATGGAAAATCGCATGGCAAATTCGTCCTGTGACAAACAAATCACACATTAGATTCTTTTAGACATTAAATCAAATCAAATTTAACTCAAAACCATTGCAAAACATCAATTGCACGTACCTGGTATAAAGCTATGACTAATTGATATAAAATCCTTCAAAACTTCTTCAAAATGGTTAAATACACATATAATACCAGTACAAAAAGGATTCAATCATCATCATAAAACAACAAAATCATGAGCCCAACATTACCCCCACACCTAATATTTTGCAGGTCCCACTGCAAACAAAAATGAATTGCCTAATATGACTAGATTTGTTGAGCAAGGGATGGATTAGATTTATAAGTTTCTTGCCCTGAAAACTTTGTCTTGGCCCTCTTGCAATGTTTCAATTATGCACGGAGGCTACGATTGTCATTGGTAATTTGATCAACCAACCATTGGAGGGAATTCGCCTTTGCTTGTAATATTGCATTATCATGGTGGAGATGCCTATCCATGGTCTTCCTCTCTTCCAACTATTACAGAAGCTGAACATTTTCCTGTTGTAAGTTTTCAATGGTTGGAGTATGATCAGATATCTCAAAGGAGGGCTTGGATCCCTTAAAGGATGTAGAGAGTCTATCAGTTTTGGGGTTTGGTGTAGGCATCTATGAGGTAGGAGTAACAGAGGGTTTGTGAGGGGGAATGGGTTCATATTTTGCTTCTCTATCAAGCTCCAATTCTTTTGCAGAAAATTCCCTAAGTCTTTTATGGGGGCTTTCAAGATCAAAATATACTTGGATCATATCTAGAGTGCCTAGGTGTTTTACATTAGGCTTCCCACTTGTATTCTGTGTACTTTTTCGTAAAGATCCTCTTTTGAATCGATTGGCTTCTCTCCTATTTGTATGGACTACAGGGAAATCTTGTTGAATTTCCTCTTGTAACTTTTTGGGTGCAGGATCAATAGATGTTGAGGGCATTGGAGAGTTATCAATAAGCTTCTTAGTCTTCTTGCCCAATGAGGCTGTAGGGGTATCAACACATTTCTTAGTATTGTG
Organism: Picea engelmannii; assembly: GCA_009831015.1. NCBI lineage: Eukaryota > Viridiplantae > Streptophyta > Pinopsida > Pinales > Pinaceae > Picea > Picea engelmannii. Next base: position 416,132 of record ML777628.1, on the reverse strand, counting down.
TTCCAGTAGAGGGATAGCTTGAGTAGGAGGGTTTGGAGTCTTTGGAGAATGGGGTTTGGGTGGAGTAACAGTCCCTAGATCAAGTTTCTTCTTATTGTTCTTGATTGTAAGATGGGGGTTTGAAAATTGATAAATGAACTCATCTCATGTCTTCCCCTATTTTGCGAACTCGGCTATGACAAGTAATTTGATGAGGTCATGGTGGAATAGGATGTTATGAGGATTGGCCACATTCTTTCATACTTGGGAAGACATCTTCTCAAGACTTTTCAAGAAGTAAAAAGAAAAATTCAATGGCTTATTAAACTGGAAATGAGCTAATAGTTGAAAATGGAAAGATTTAAAAACAGAGTATCTATGTTAGGGTCCTAACCCACACATAGGTATAACAATATATTCGGATGTAATAAAGGTCAATATTAATAAGGCCTTTCAATAAAATAGAATAAGGCAGATGTAAGAAGACCTAATAGAAGCTTTCGCTTCTAGAAGGATCTTCCTATAGATGCTTCTTTTTAGTATAAATAGGAGTCAAGGGTATGAGAACCCTAGCTTGGATATTATTGTAATAGAGCTCTACTCAACTGGAGGTTTCCCCCTCGAAGAGGCCCGTGAACATTGCTTTTAGATTCAAAGTGTTATTTCTGTTGTTATTCTTATATCATTTCAGTGTTATTGTGGTGAATGTTTTGGTTATATTGTTGTTATTCTGCCATTACTAGCATTTTATTTCTGTTCTGCATACATTTTATATCTGGTATATTACAAGTGGTATCATAGCACTTTCCTTAGAAGAAAGTGTGGGTTAAATTTTTTTCAGGGTAGAGACGTATTCTGGCATTTTTAAGCCACAGAGATCTGTCGTTACGCACATAAACCCACGGTTGAGGGATTCGTACACGCAGGAAATACAAGTGGTACTTAAGCAGACATTTGTTGGCCACCCTTGTAACCCATGTTGGTACCCCTTCGAGTGGTAGCGCATCATACAGAACCTGTGTACGGATCAACCTAGATTACCTGAAGCCCTCTTTAGATAAACTGGTCGGCTGCCCGACTGTTATAGTGTCACCGAGAACAACACTTGGGAAGATACTCTCTAGTACCTAGGTAGTCAGGTAGTACGACTAAGGGTATGGTCTATCCTCCTTAGTTAGTGCCTTGAGATATTGGGCCAAGTAATACTGGTGGATGCCGCACATATATTAGAGAGCTATAGCAGAGGGAAAACCCTTGTCTATAGAACCCATGAATACCTAACCCTTGGGGATAGAAACATAAACAAATTAAAACAGACAAGATCTATTGTCGTGCAACTGTGTTCGGGTTGCCAAGTAAATACACATTTCTTTCTGGTTAATCATTTGGGCATTTCCTCTCTATAGTATTCTTCAGACTGGACATAAAAAATAAAAATAAAAACTGGAAATTTTTTCACCATTATTTCAACCCTATTCCATTGGATTCATCTCTTCGCCCTTATCACATTCATCCATATCATTTTTTCGGCAAAACTTTTTTACCCGCCTGTCCCTTTTCAGTTCCCCCATCATCATGGCCCATACTCATAGCCAAGACTTGGAAGCTCACTTCAACACCTTGCAGTCTGGTCCCATTGAGACCCAACAAGAAGTGAAACAACTCAGTGCCAATGTCGCCGCCATCAATACAACCATGCAGTCCTCAATGGGCGAAATCAAACAAGACCTCACCACCTAGCTTGAATCAGTCTTTTCGGCACTATGCACCAAACTGCATATCCCTACAGATAACCCTTCCTCTTCCTCACCCCCACATACTGAAGGTGACCATTCCTCTCATTCCCATACCTTGTAGAACCATCACTTTCAACGTTACCTACGCCTTCCACGGGTGGATGTGACTAAATTTGATGTCTCGGACCCCATTGGTTGGGTAACCCAAATGGAACATTACTTCTCTTTATACAGCATTACAGATGACTTGGCCAAACTCCGGTATGGTGTTCTCCATCTAGATCAAGAACGTTGGCAATGTTGGCAATGGAGAAAAAATTCTCGTCAAGGCTATACTGCTCGGACAAAATTTGTGGCAGAGCTCTATGAACGCTTTGACACTGACATCAACCATTTGGGCCATTTGACAAAGCTGAAACAATTAGGAACAATGGAAGACTTTATAGCTGCCTTTGAGCGACTGGCTTTTAGAATAGAGGGCATGTCTGATGCCTTTTTCCAAGAGTGTTTTATCAGCGGCCTCAAGGATGAAATTTAGGCCCATGTCCTCATGGCTCAGCCTGGGAGTTGGGTGGAGGCTACCAAAAGAGATAAAGAAGCACAACAGTTTGTATCTTCTCAAAACCGCAAACCCTCCTTCATCCCTTGCCCTAAACCAGTAAATCCCACTACTCCCTCTGCTCCACTAAATATTCAAAAATTGACCCGGGCTGAAATGGTTGAACGCCAACTCAAAGGCCTTTGTTATAATTGTGATGACAAATATTTCCTAGGCCACAAGTGTAAAGAAAAAAATCTTTTTATGGCCATCTCCGAGGAGATTTCGGAAGAAGATGAAGAAACTCCCTCTATGTATGAATCACCTGAATCCACTGACATAACCCCTCCCTCAGACCCTCCTGAAGTATAACTAGTCATTTCCCTCAATGCTCTCACTGGATTCTCCGCTCCCCAAACCCTCAAGCTAATCAGTTACATCAAGCATCGAAAGGTCATCATTCTAGTTGATAGTGGTAGCACCCATAATTTTATTCATCGTCGCAATGCCCAAGAAACTCATTGCTACATCCATGCCGTCAATAATTTCCAAATCATGATTGCCAATGGTGGTTCCATGAAATGTGGAGGGCATTGTGAAAATGTGTGTCTCCAAATTGGTGACTACCACCTGAAATCCCATATGTTTGCTATCGACATGGGAGGTTGTGACATTGTATTGGGTGCAGACTGGCTAAGGACTTTGGGTCCCATTCTCATAGATTTTAAAGACTTAACCATGCAATTCGGCCAAGAGGGCCACCAATATAAGTTCCAAGTCATCACCGCAGGTTCACCTGAGATCATTAGTTCCCATCGCATGGAAAAGCTGCTCAAAAAGGGTTATTCTGGTGTTATGTCCCAACTCCATTCCATACAAGCAACAGAAACACCTTCCGTATCGCAAGACCTCCAAGCCATCCTTTCTAAACATCAATTGGTCTTTTCTACTCCCCAAGGCCTCCCTCCTTCTCATAGTGTTCATGATCATTATGTTCCCCTTGTACCGGGAAGCATTCCTCCCAATACCCATATGTATCGTCACCCCTTTTCCCAAAAAAATGAAATTGAGAAAATGGTCCAAGAACTCCTTAATGCAGGTGTTATCTGCCCTAGTACGAGCCCCTATTTGTCTCCTGTGGTCATGGTCCTGAAGAAAGAAGGTTCTTAGTGAATGTGTCCTGACTTCCGTGCCCTCAACAAACTTACCATCAAAGACAAATTCCCCATTCCTGTCATTGATGACCTCCTGGATGAATTGAGTGGCACTCAATTCTTACTAAACTGGATCTTCGTTCGGGCTACCACCAGATACGTATGAAAGAGGCAGATATTCCCAAGACTGCCTTTAGAACTAATGAGGGCCACTATGAGATTTTGGTCATGCCCTTTGGCTTGTGTAATTCCCCCTCCACCTTCCAAAGCCTCATGAATCATGTCTTCCATCCTTTTCTCTGCCATTTTGTCTTAGTTTTCTTTGATGATATCCTCCTCTATAGCAAAACCTAAACAGACCATCTTGCTCATGTGGATCGAGTTCTCCATCTACTCTCTTAGCACCAACTTTTCCTGAAACAGTCTAAATGTTCTTTTGGAGCCTCAGAAGTCGAATACTTGGGTCATCTGGTTGGCAAAGATGGCGTCAGGGTGGATCCTAAAAAGATTGAAGCTATGCAAGACTGGCCTCACCCAAATACTCTTAAGAGCTTGCATGGATTTCTAGGCTTAACAGGGTATTATCGCAAGTTTATTAAGAATTATGGGAAGATTGCAGCACCTCTCACTACTCTGCTCAAAAAGAACTCTTTCACTTGGACTCCAGCCGCTACTCAAGATTTTCAAACCTTGAAGATGGCCATGTGCACGACTCTAGTCCTCGCCCTTCCCGATTTCGCAAAGACCTTTGTGTTGGAATGTGATGCCTCAGGGAAAGGAATTGGTGTTGTCCTTATGCAAGAGGGTCGACCTTTGGCCTTTACTAGCAAGCAATTATCTGAAAGAAATCTGGGCAAATCCATCTATGAAAAGGAAATTTTGGATATTCTGCATGCCATGGATCTGTGGTATCCTTATCTATTGGGCCAATGGTTCCAAATTAAGACAGACCATCAAAGCCTCCATTATTTTCTGGAACAATACATTTCCTCCCCAGAACAACAAAAATGGGTGACTAAACTCTTTGGATATGATTATGAGATCATTTATAAGAAAGGCAAAGACAATGTGGTTGCAGATGCACTTTCCCGAAAATATGAAGATGAAGGATCCCTTTTTTCTCTTTCATTCATTGTACCAGATTGGCTCCAATCCGTTCGCCAGGAATGGCTACAAGACCCCAAAAGTTCGCAGTTGATCCAGCAATTGCAGTCCAACACTCCATCTTCCCCACGGTACTCTTGGCTCCATGAGGAACTTCGATACAAAGGCCATTTGTATTCAAGTAAACAATCAAAGCTTAAATCCATGGTACTTTTTGAGCTTCATGCTACACCCACAGCAGGGCACTCCAGGTTTACCAAAACCTATGACAGGGTCAAACGTTCCTTTTTCTGAGATGGTATGAAACAGGACATTCATAATTTTGTAGTTGAATGTGACATCTGTCAACGCAACAAGGGAGAAATAGTCAAATCGTCGGGCACACTACAACCGTTGTCGATTCCACCTACTATTTGGAAGGATATCTCTATGGATTTTATTACTGGCTTACCCAAATCAGGAAATAAATCTGTCATCATGGTGGTTGTTGATCACCTTTCCAAGTATGCTCATTTATGTGCCCTTCAACACCCGTTTACATCATCCACGATGGATCAAATCTTCATGGATCAAGTCTTCAAGACTCATGGCATGCCGCACTCTATTGTTTTTTATCACGGCCCAACTTTCACAAGAAATTTTCAGTAAGAACTGTTCAAGATACAAGGCACAAAATTGCATCTCAACACAGCTTATCATCCCCAGACTAATGGCCAAACGGAAGTTGTCAACAAGTGTTTGGAAACATATTTGAGGTGTTTTGCCTTGGAAAATCAAAATCAGTGGGCTCAATGGTTACCCCTAGTTGAATGGTGGTACAACACTTCATACCATAAAACTACATGCATGACTCCTTTTGAAGCGGTATATGGACAGAAGCCACCTTCAGTTCTCTCATACTTACAGGGTGCCTCGAAGGTCCAGGCGGTTGACCTAACACTTATAGCTCGAGAGGCCATTCTTCGTACCCTCAAAGAGAATTTGGTCATGGCACAGAATCACATGAAGCAACAAGAAGATCAAGGTCGCTCTGAACGTCAATTTGCAAAAGGGGATCAGGTGTTTCTTTGACTGCAACCTTACAAGAAAACTTCCCTCAAGGCCGAGCATTGTCAGAAGCTAGCACCCAAATTTTATGGTCCTTATACTATGCTCAAGCATGTGGGAAAAGTCACCTATTAGTTAGCTTTGCCCAGCAATTCGAAGCTACATCAGTTAGCTTTACCTTGTCAGTTGACATGACATGTAGAAAATATTCTTTGGAAGTGGGTCTGTGATAAAGTTTGAGTTGATGTCCATTTACTACGAAGGAGACTTTTCCATCGTCAATTGTTTTGATTTTCATAGCCCCATTGTCATACATGGTGACTACCTCACAAGGACCCAACCACTGAGTGGTAAGTTTGCCTTTGAAGGTTTTAAATCAGGAGTCAAGAAACAAATCCCAAGCACCAGGTTGGAAGTGTTTCTTCTTAATAAACTTGTCATGCCACTTGCTCCTCTGGTTTTGGACTAATATTGTTCATTGGATAGCATCTTGCCTAATCTCATCCAACTCGTTTTACTATAGGGATCGTTGTTTCTAAGCCTCATATAAGTTTAATCACAATTATGTGGCAATACAAAAGGTTCTTACTTGGAATTCTATTGGTAGAAGTACTTGTTTCCCATACACTAGCTCATAAGGGGTATGCCCAGTGGTGTTTCTCCAAGTGGTCCAATATGCCCACAAAGCCTTTGGAAGCCTATCAGCCCAATATTGATGATGCAATTGAATAGTCTTGGTTAATATAGCTTCGAGAACTTTGTTTGTGGACTCTACCTGACCATTAGCTTGTGGGTGGTATGGACAAGACTTGTAGTTATTGACCCCATATTTCTTCGTTAGTTCTCTCATCAGCTTGGAAGTGAATTGAGTGCCTTGGTCTGTAAAAATTTCACGAGGAACACCAAAGTAGGTGAATATGTCTTCATAAATGAATTAAACAATGGATTTTTTTGTAGCCCTGAATAGGGATTTTTCTTCTACCCACTTGGTGACATAATCTGTACAAACCAAAATATATTTTTTCTTACGAGACATGGGTGAAATTGGTCCTACAAAGTCAAGGGGCCATTTCTCGAAAGGTTCTATCATAACTTGGGCATGCAAGGGAATTTCGTCAATTGATGTGGGTCTTCCTATCCTTTGACAGCTATCGCAACTCCTCACATACTTGGCAGCATCTTTGAAAATGCTAGGCCAATAGTAACTTGAATGTAACAGCTTATATGTTGTATGTTTTTCATAAAAATGGCCACCACATGGTCCATCATGAAAACTTTATAGGATTTATGGTATCTCATCTTCTCGGGAACATCTACAAATAATCAAATCTAGACTTGTACGAAAAAGGTCATGACCAACCCAAGAGTAATTGGCACTTTGCATAATAATTCTACGCTTTTCATGAGGTGACAAATGAGATGGTAACTTCCTAGTAGCCAAATAGTTTTCCATATCTGCAAACCATGGGGTATTTACAGAAAGGAAAAAAATGGTTCTCATCTGGGAAACTATCATCTACGGGAATATCATCATCCTCATTTTTTTTGCGTGAAATAAAATCAGCTACCAAATTCTCCTTTCTAGGTCAGTCAAGAATGGTGATATTAAATTCTTGCAATAGGAGGAGTCACCTAGTCACTCGGCCATTAGTTATGGGTTTATTCATGAGAAATCTAATGGCGAAGTGATCCGTATGTACAAATACTTCGTAACCTGTGATGTAGTGGTGAAACTTATTAATAGCATGAACTACTGCCAAGAATTCCTTTTCGGTAACTGTATAGTTTAACTTGGCAGGGGAAAAGTTCTTTCTCACAAAATAAATGGCATAGGACTGCTAGGACTGCTAGTCTTCTTTCTTCCCTAATACTCCTCCTATTGCAGTGTCGAAGGCATCAGTGGATATGTGAAATGGGAGAGCCCAATTGGGCTCTCCAAGAATTGGTGCCGCATACAACTTAGCTTTCAGATTTTCAAAGGCGATTTGACACTGCTCAGTCCAAAGAAAATCAACATCCTTTATTAACAATCCAAACATGGGTGCAACAATCTTTGTGAAATTTTCAATAAACCATCGGTAGTATCCATCATGTCTAAGAAATCTTCTCACTTATTTTTGAGTCTTGGGGGGTGGAAGTCTGACGATGACCTCAATCTTAGCAGGATCGACTTTAATCCATTTAGATGAAACGTGATGCCCTGGAACCACTCCTTCAGTCAACAACATTTTACATTTTTCATGACTTAAAGACAGGTTCATTTCTTGGCATTTGATAAGTACTTTTTCTAAGTTATCTAAGTCTTCCTAGTAAGTATTTCCATATACTGTGAAGTCATCCATGTATACCTCCACACAATCATGAATAAGATCAGCAAATATACCTAGTACTACTCATTGAAATGTGGCAGGATAATTACAAAATCCAAATGATAAGACCCTATAGGCATAGGTGCTCCAAGGACAAGTAAAGGTATTCTTGTCCTGGTCCTTGGGTGCTATGAGAATCTGATTGTACCCACTATATCCATGTAGAAAGGAGAAATATTTCTTTCCTGACAGGGTATCCAAGACTTGGTCAATGAAAGGAAGAGGAAAATAATCCTTCAGAGTGGCCTTGTTAAGCTCCCAGAAATCAACACAAATTCTCCATTTCCTGGTTAATTTATTTGGAACCACTATAAGTGGGGATACCCATTTACTGTCAAAGATGGTATAAATCAATCTGACATTTAACAACTTTTGGATCTCCTCTTTTACTATATCCTTGAGTGTTGGGTTCATCCTTCTCTGGGGTTGCCTAATAGGTGTTACTTCCCCCTGGGTATATATGTGATGAATGCATATGTCAGGGTGTATACCCTTCATGTCAGTTTATTCCTAGGAAAATGCCCCTGATTGTATTTTAAGGACACTTACTAACTACTTTTGTTGGTCTGCATCTAGCCAGGAATTTATATGTAGAAATTTCCCCGGGATAATCTCGTAGGGCATGGTATAAGATGTGTCAGACTCATATTTATCAAATATAAAATATGTCGAAGACAAAATAGATGGGTCCAACTGTTCCTGGAATTCTTCCCCAAACATGTACTCAAATTGGGAAAAATATTGTGGAAAATCAACACACGTGATAGAAAAAATAAACCAATTTAGCACATTTTCCGATGTGTGCTCCTGAAGTGCCCAGGAATGATCACTTGGAAACATGGAATCTTCCCAGTCCTCATTTTATAATGGACATTCAAGCCACCATAGATTCTCCATGATAGGTTAAGCTGGTGGATATATGGTGAGCTTCTGGATAGAGAGTCCATTTGAGATGGTCATTTCTCCCTCTCTACAGCTAATAAATGCATTGGTTGTGGCTAACCAAGGTCTTCCCAAAATAACAGGATGACCTTTGGTAGGATCCTTTGAGTGGATGACCAGAAAGTCTACTAGGTACTCCCATGAGGCTAAAGTAACTATGATGTCATCCAAAATTCCATCAGGCATAAACCTTGTCTTATCTGCTAATTCCAAAATAGTTGGGGTAGGTCTAAGAATAGGTTTTAACTGTAATTCTTCCAAGGTAGTAACGGTCATAACATTGATGGCTGCCCCTAGGTCTATGAGAGTGTTTCCAACGGAAACCTCCTTAACGGTTATGGTCACTACGGGGTTTCCTAGGTTCCCATATTTTACGACCATAGGCTTCTTTGACATGTACTCGGAAAGTTCTCCTATCAAATGTACTGTTGGAGGATCCTTCTGCTTCCTTCTTGGCTTCTTAATAAACAATTCCTTGACCACCTTACTGTAGATTGAAATATCCCTAATGGCTTGTAGAAAGGGAATATTGACACAAATATTCTTCAATTCATTCAAGATGTCAAATTCTGGTCGGGTGGTAGGTTTCTCGATTACTAATCTTTCTGGATAAGGAGGGGCCTTTGTAATTTGTGAAGGTTCATTTTGGGGAATCTTGGGTTCTTGGTCCTTAGGAATAATAACATCTTCCCACCTAGTGTCATTCATGGTTTCTTTGGGGGTTTACTCTTCTTCTTCCTGAATGACTATTGAAGGTCTTTGCCTGTCTAGAACGTTTCCTGGCCTCAGTTGAATCTCCTGCAATGGAACAGGAGAAATAACATATGTCGGGAAGGCCTGCATCTCAACATTGTGAAGAGGTTGAGTGGGATTATTATTGGGATTAGGCACTAGTTGTGTCGGTAATAATGTTGGTCTTAGGGAGCTTGCATTCTAATATTGTTGCGGTTGTTGTTGTGGAATAGGAGGTAAAGGTGGTGGAACAAAACCTGGAAAAAGATGTGGGATGTTCGGTGGAAACTGAGGGTAAGGATGGTTGGGCATAGGGACAGGTGGAGCTTGATGGTTCCCTTGGTTATTCCCTCCTCTCCATCCTTGAATCCAAGGATGGTGATACTGTGTAGACCATTTTTTCCAAATCGGTGAGTTCCACTGTTGTGGTTGTTGAAAATAGGGTGGAACTTGAGGTTGTATATCCGGGTATGTAGGTTGATTATTAGTTTTCCATGGCCTCCTAGGTGCATAAGAGAACTCCCCAGGATCCCTACTTCTATATATGGCTAACAAACCAGGTAACGATGGATATTTTTCAGTTGAGTGGTCCTCCGTGCAGAAGCCACAAACTGAAATGTTATCTAACAAGCATTCCCTTGAGGAATGCTTCCTCGTGCATCTTGGGAAAAATATGTTCATTGCTACATTTTCCTCCTCTTATTTCATTTTAATCTTTAGGGTGTCCAACTGGGAACCTATTGTTCTTAAGATATATGTTTTGAAGTTCTCTAAAAGGTTCCCTATATCTACTCTTGTGATACCACCAGAACTAACTGGTTTTAAGTTTCTACTATAAGAATCCCAAACATTCTTCCCTGTTTTAGCTCTACTCCTCGAGTAGTTCTTACACAGTTCACAAATTTCGGCAAATGGTTTATGGGAGATGTCACCTGATGCCATCAGGTTAAGTATCTCTAGGTATTCCTCTAAAATCCCCTTAAGGAAAAGGGCTCTGACTGCATCATATGGAAGGTCATGGTACTTTGATTTTTGTGAGATATAAGCAAATTGTTCCATATAATCCTCGAGATTCTCATCCTCTAACTGTTGGATTTTGAAAATATCATTACGAGAATCCTTGGATTTGCAGTAATCTTGGTATTTCTTAAGAAATATATCTTTCATGGCTTCCCAAGACCTAATTTTGGACTCTCCCAACCCCATGAACCATCTTAGTGCAGAGTCCTTGAGGGTGCCAGGAAAGTGTTTTAGTTTATGGGCACCTTGTAAGTAATTGTAGCTCCTACACAAGATGTCAAACTCAAATAGGAAGGTATCTGGGTCTTCACTACTTTTACCATAAAAGGTGGGCAGTGTTGAGAGGGGAATATTTTTCGTATTGGCATTCTGTGTGGTGTCCAAAATTGGAAACCCAAAGGTGGTTTCGGTTTGGTTTCCAGCTTATTCTCCCTCCTCGTGTCTTACATTGTTGTTATCCTCATGATCATCCATACCGGTTTGGTTTCCAAAAAGAGAGTACCTAAATGGTTTTCTCCTTGAAGAGAACAAAGCATCCCAAGGTTCTTTTGTAATAAAGGTATCCCTCTGATGGGAAGGTATTCCTATTGCTTGGATGTCTGGGACTCTACTCGAGTTGGTTGAGATTATTGGTTCCAAAGTTTTTGTGTCAATTTGAGAAACAATTATATTGGTTGAACTACCAAACAAAGTATTCACATGTTCAATTCATATGATGTCTACAAAGTTAGGATCTCCTGATGGTGGTAAAAAAAAAAAAAATTTGTTGGTTGGTTCTATGGAAGGCTCGAGCGGTTTTTCCTCTTGTCCCACTATTATTGATGCTTCAATTTTCTGTTCTATAGTGCTCCCTGTTTTAGTCTCTTCAAAGATTGATTTAGCTCTTTGGGTTGAGCTAGATCCTACTTTTCGGTATCGGTCTGCGAAGTTTATGAGTGGAATGTTCCTTCCCCCAAAAAGGTCAAAAGGAACCTTGGTCGAAAGGTTTGATTTGGTTTTAATGTATCCGCCCTTTGGGTCCCTAGGTCTGTTCATGAAAGCAAACAAAAAGAAAAAATACCATTAGGTTTGGTGTAACCTTCTATAACAAATGCATAGGTTCTTACCTCTCATCTTAAAGTTTCTCTGCCACCAAACTAATGCTAAGGTTCATAAATGATCTATCTCCTAATTATTTCCTACCTTAAAACAACTCCCCAGCAATGGCGCCAAAAATGATGGGTGTTCTATATGCACTAAATCCCTCAATTAAATTGTCAACCCGGGGTAAGTAAACTTAGAGTTGTAGCACTATATATGCCAAGGAATAAAAGATAGAGGAAGTATGATCTAATTAAGGAGATGATCTATCTAAGGGTCAATCTACTTAAGCAAAGACTATCAATGAGTAAACCCTATTAAAGAACTTGAACTATTTACTCTAAGCATCTTTTAAACAATGGATTGATGGACTATTCCTAAAGAAGCATATCAAAACCCTACTTTCAACAAGTTAACCTATTTAATCTAATAATAAACAACAAGCAATCTATTTAATCTATTCAATTTAATGAGCAACGGAAATAGAAAATTAATCTATTCAATCTATTCAAATCAATGAGCATCAGCAAGTAAGCAAGTAAACAATCAAACAACTAACCTATTAAAACTTCTTCAGCAAGTAAACTAATCAAAACTACTCAACAGGTAACTAATCAAAACTATTCAACAAGTAAACTCTATTCTTAAGATAAAAATCATAATCACTTCTAATCTGCAAAGGGAAATCTTAACCTACTTAATTAAAAGCATCATAACAGTATTCAAAGATTAATCAACAACTATTCTTAATCTACAATAACAAGAAACTTCAAATATGATGATTATGTCTTCGGTGCCTTATGATATCACGATGGAATCTAATGATTAGTGATAGCTCAAGAGGAATAAATTCAATATTAACTTCGATGGAGAAATGAAAATTATGAATCAAGCAATCTAACGAGAGCTTAGCCATCATAGAAGAAATATCAACTATCCTAAAAATCCATGTGATCTCTCAATTCATGCATCAATCATCGATGATAAGAAAAACACTCTTATACTAATTTAAATGCACTCTTATGCTAACTTAATAAAATTCACATGATTAGAAACTCGTAACTAAAAGCTTAACTCAAACTCAAACTTCTAATTAAAATTGCAATTTAAATCTAGAACGGAAATTTCATAAATTAAACTCAGCTAAATCCATTATTAAAAACTCGGATTGCAAATTGAAATGCTTGTAAGAAGATAATAAAAAACCTACTTCTATCGTAGCATACTACAACAAGATTGATGAGAAAAATAGATTAAGGAAAGCATAACTAAACTGAGAATTAAATTAACAAAACTCACAACTATTAATCCATCGAAACTTGTAAAAGAAACTCTTTACTTTGTGTTAATTAATACTATGTTCTAACTACTCTGTTTTAACCTACAGAAATTCAATTTAACATCTAACACACAAACAAGGTTAGTAACTTGCAAGCCATTCTCTAATAAATAAAATAAGTAGCATAGTAGTTAGCTATCTCCTACAAGCAACCTCCAAAAGGGGATTTAAACAATTAAATGATGAACAACAAACACACAACATTTAAAATGATAAAACAGATATAACAGGAAATGAAATAAAAGATAATTGTACGACTGAAATATGCAAGCTATCTATCTAAGTATTCACCCAGACCACTGGTGGGCCCCCAGCAGGTCATGGCTACTCCTCAACAGCAAATCGCAAGCTTAATCAACACGGTTCTGGCATTAAATTAAAAAAACATAGTCTTAACACAAGTTTGCACAAATGTCTGAGTTACACAGCAAAATGGATTTTACCAATTCTTAACTACTGGTCTAACCACTACTATGGTATTTATAATGATTACAATTCGATAGGTCAACCACTGTAAGGGTCGACCTCCTCTAAAAATGGTAAATTTCATTAAATGCGTGCTAACAGTCTTTAGCTTCTAGAAACTGAACAAGCCACTCAATGATTAGCATAACTGCTTAAGCGGAGATGTCAAGAGCTCAGTAGCTAGAGGCCACGAGAGTGAAAAAAACCAATGTCGTTGATTTGCCTAGCATAGGCCGCCAATATAGCAACCACCAACTCGCCTACCCTCCAAGTGTTGGATCCAATGTCGGACGCAGTGTCGAATGAAGTACCAGATCGGGTGCTGGATGGAGTGTTGAATGAGCTACCAGATGGAAAATCGCATGGCGAATTCATCCTGTGACACACAGATCACACATTAGATTCTTTTAGACATTAAATCAAATCGAATTTAACTCAAAACCATCTCAAAACATCAATTGCACATACCCAGTATAAAGCTATGACGAATTGATATAAAATTCTTCAAAACTTCTTCAAAATGGTTAAATACACATATAATACTGGTACAAAAAGGATTCAATCATCATCATAAAACAAACAAATCACGAGCCCAACAGAGAGTGAATGTGAAGAGATGGAAAGATAAGTTTATTTATACTGATATGCATGAGACATTCTTTGTTGAATTTCCTTGTTTTTTGTATGAATGGCCAAAAAGAAAAATTGTTACCAATTCTTCTTTATGGCCATTAGAACCAGTGGTTTGGGATCAAGTCACACTTGATAGACTGAATGCGTTGTAAAATAAGTGGACTCAGGCCATTATTTTTTGGTATGATTGAGTAATGAAGGGCTATATTATTGAATTTGTTGTGGAGTACATTGATTATTTCAACAAGGATAAAAGAAAGTTTGTGGAAGGTCCAAGGAAATGAATGCTAGAAGAGATTCCACTCTAGATAAAGATGTTGTTCATGGAGAAAGGGATGATGTGCATGGAGCCCAAAATAATGGTTGAGTAAAATCCCCTAGAACTAGGAGGGGAGTTCCAAAGATGGGGGAAAATAGAGGAGATGGATCTGTTGAGGAGGATCTAGAAATTGTTGATATTAGGTGAGGAATGGGATGGACTGAGAGGAGCTGAGGAGAAAAATATTCGAGATATACGCAAGAAGAGTTGAGTTACGAAGGAAATCGGAAAAGAGGAGTGGAAGGAATTTAGCTAAGCGCACACGATGATGGGTTAGTATCAAGATGAAAAGAAAAGAGACCGCACCAAGAGGAAGTGCAAAAGAATTTGTTGTGCTAGAGTGGATCACAGGCAAAGATGAGCCTATGAAGAGGTGTGATGTCGAGAGTAGGGTGTCCAATGGGGATACCAATAGTAGTAGTAGTCGTAGTAGTTGTCCCAGGGGCCCAAGTGACGAATTATGAACCCCTTAGCTATTTCATAGTGCCTCAACCTCAAATGAAGATGAGGCACATAGTATATGTGCAGAAGAAATGAAGGAAGACAGAGGATCCCCTAGTGGTGGGGGATAATAAGTGGTGATTGTAGATAGTCTTGTGTGGTTCCAAGTAGGAAACTCTCTTGGTCACCTGAGAAGAAATGTTAGAAGAAGATGGACATACCCTCGCTTTGTACCACCCCCCTTGCAAATTTTTAATCAAGAAGAAAGAACAACAGATAGTTAGGATATTAGAGGAGAAGTAAGAGTAGAAGAATATAGAGGAGAAGAGATTTGTGAAAAAGAAGGAAAATGCAATGCTACTTCACCCGAGAGAGTAATAGTGTTGCGAACCTCGAGTGACAATGGAGAATTAGGATAACACCCTGAGGCTACCCATGTTCCATGGAATGGATAAGGATGATGTGGAACAACATTGGCTCATGTGAGAAGAAATATGTTTTGTGAAGAGGATCACAAATGAAGAAACAAAGACTGTGTAGTCCGAACCACATTTAGGGACAAAGCCTTGACATGGTACATGAAACACAAGGCCAATGCACTAGTGGGACAAACGAGGTCTCTCACATAGACCAAGAATTATTTGATAAAGGAATTTCAAAATCCCAAGTATGAATCTCATTGTATTACTGATATCAACGAGATTAAGCAACAATAAGGATAAACCATGTGGGACTATGACCAGTGATTTAATCTTTTGTTGGATAGTTTGAAGTTCCACATTCAGGACATACATCATACAGAATAGTTTATTATGGGTTTGCTTCCCCATATCCAATTCCCTCTCACCTAGCAGAAGTTGATGATGCGAGTAGAGGAAGCAGAGATTCCAATGCGCTTGGAGGCCACACCAGGAGGGGCAGAGACATCAGCAGGATTGGTGTAGATGCAGTAGCAAATTTCCAAGATGACGATGCAGCTGCAAGATATGGCAAAGAAAAAAATTCATGCGCAAGCACATATGGTGTACCACATGTCGCTCTAAGGGGCATCGTAGGGATGAGTGCCTTATACTTCCAAATTATGTGGCCACGGGTGTGTTGACTCCAATTCGAACTGAATAGATGGGATGGTGTGAGATACGTCTACAATGGGGCCATGTACCAACCCGCTTCCTGACTTTGTAGAAGTATCAAGAGACACACCATACTCTGTTTTGTGAGTTTTGTAAATCCATGGGACATGATGTCCATAATTGTCGTTCACTCCAACTAATGCAAGACAATACCTGTGATGCATTTTGGGTACAGGAAGAATAGTGGGGTGGTGAAAATGGAGGTGCAAGGAAAGGTGGATACTAAGGAGGTCCTAGAGGCATATATGGCCATGGTCACAACCGAAGATATGGCAGAGGGGGAGGTAGACCCCCCACTCTTTTCAATTGTGGAGAAATTGGTTATGTATCAAGGTATTGTAGAAAAATGTGTGTGATTTGTGCATACTAATATAGTCTTGAGCATGTCAAAGAGGATTTTACCGACTTAGTGAAAACGTGGGAAGCAAAGAAGACGCATTGCAATATGGTGCATGTGAATCTACTTAGAAATAAGAAGAAAGATGAGAAATTTAATGTCTGGGTAGTAACCCGAGGAGGAGAGAAGACAAGAGCAGAATTTTAGAATGGTGAGAGCTCGAGTTAGAAGCTGAAGAGGGAGATAATGAAGGTAGAAAATCCCCCTCCCAAGTTTTATGCTTCCCAAAAAAAAAAGTTGTTGTGAAATGAGTAGAGAGATATTGAAGAAGAAAGAGCACATGAAGAATTCCAGTGCATGACACAAAGATCATTGGAGGAGGCTCGAATCCGTGAAGAAGTACAGCGAGTGACAAAAATTTCTCTTGAGGAGGCTCGGATCCACGAAGAGGTTTAGAGGGAAAATCAGAGGTCATCAGACGAGGCTAGAACGCGACGCAAATATCATTGGGAGAAGTTCATTTGAGCAAGGAGATGCAATGTGGAACACAGAAATCAATGGACGAATAGAGCATATGAGAAGATTCATGATTCCCTAAGCAAAGAGTGTTTGAAGAGAAATTCCTAGAGGAATTGTATCGTGAAACACATGTTGAAGTAGTGTGCAGTGCATGTTGAAGAATTGCACAATTTGGGGCGTGAGATGGACACCGGGGATCAAGTAAGTAATTTTTTACATTGTTGTTTAAGATTGGTCAATGATCATGAACATACGAAGAATTTAACACATATTTTAGCCACTTGTATGGGGAAAAAGCTGACAGATAGGACTATATCAACTCCCCTACCAGAAAGAGATTTCTACCAAGTTAGTAAGAAAAAACGCATGGGACACAAATTAAAGATGACGATGAAGCTTGGTGGCTATGACATGGATGGAGTCATGTTGGATCTAGATTTTGACATGAATATTCTGTCGAAGAATTCTTGGGAGGTGATGGCTAAACAAAAATTGGTATGGTCACCCATTCAACTGTGGTTGGAAAACTAGTACAAGATCTATCCTATAGGATAACTGGAGAAAGTTGAGGTGGATATAGAAGGGGTATAGACAAAGGATAACTTTAAGGTAATAGAGATTATGGATGAATCTGACCCATACCCTGCCTTTCTTGGCATATACTGGGCCTTTGATAATAATGCACTGCTAAATTTAAAATAAGAGATAGATGTCATTTGAGACAGAGACCTTGCACATAGTCACAACGTTGGATCCGAATGAAGGAGACAGATAAAATGAGCTAGTGGATGAGGATATGTGAATTTATGTTAATGAAAACATTTATAAGATTACTGGGTGCAGGGAGGATTACATTAACCCCGCCATAGATGGAGAATTAAGTTGGTGAAGCATCAAGTCATATGACACTAATTCTAAAGATGCAATGGAAAGGTGGAAAAAAAAATTGAATGAAGTATCCACTTGTAGATGTGTGAGGATAATGAAAGAAGTATGTTGGATAGGATCTAAGCTATGCAATTCCCCACGACTTGATGGGACAAGGTCGGTAGAGGCATTCCTCGTACATATGGAGAAGGTAATCAGTTTGGAACAAAGGATATAGGCCATGGATGCAATGGTCTGATGGACACTTGCGCAGTGGTGGGTGACACATCGCATGACTATTCAAAGTTGGGTGCAAGAGGATGAGTTGATAAAAAATTTGTTTCCATCCCATCATCGATTTTGAACTAGCCAATCGGTACAAGGGTACTGAGGATCCCCTAGAACACATTTATTTTTGTGAACAATGTTGGACTTCTAAGAATATTCCTTGAACCCAATTAGTCCATTGGTTCATCCACACTATGGATATGTTCCTTAGAAGCTAGTATATTCAAGAGGAACTCAGGAGGAAAAATATATATTGGACACATATGAGATTTTGATTTTGCATCATATTTAACTTCATAGTAGAAGATCTGGCTTAAAGATTGACCCTCCTCTGGATTAAATAATTTATATTTCATCATCATCCCAAGGAAACAACACCAAAGGTGGTCTACTCATATCATCAATCGGTGGAAAAATAGAAAGATGCAGTCCATTGTTGGAATATTGATGTTGATAATGTTGATGATGATGACCCACATGACATCCGGATCAAAAAATCCAAAGGAAAGAATGCATTGAAAGGTAAGGCAACATAGATGGTTGCACCATATTATAATGGCATATGATTTGGATATGGAGACAATTACTCAAGTTGTTAACCTCCTCAAGGACCATGAGGAATTGTATCCCCATAGATTTTCTAAAATGAAAGGCATTGCAGTATCATGGGGGGGCATGAATATTTAGCTCAAACTGGATGCCAAAACAGTCAAGAGAAGGCCTTGTCATTTAAATCCCAAATATAAGGAAAAGGTGTGCAAAGAATTGGATCGGGTGTTGGATGTCAGGATCATTGTCCCTGTGGAGGAATCTAGCTGGATTAGCCCTATGGTTGTGCAACACAAGAAGATCAGTGATATTTGAATATGTGTAGATCTGAGAAATCTCAATACAACATCGTCTACGAACCTTTCCCTACACCTTTCACAAATGAGGTAGTAGAAATTGTTGGTGGCTGGGAAGTCTACTCTTTTGCAGATGGATTTTCAAGGTATCATCAGGTTCAGATTGCAGAGGAGGATCAAGCCAAAACCACCTTTGCAATGGAATGGGAGTCATTTTCCTACACTTTAATTCCCTTTGGTTTAAATAATTCCCCTCCAATATCTTCTCAAATAGTGGTCGCAACCTTCAAGGAATTTATCCAAAAGTTTCTCGAAGTTTATTTGGACGATTGTACCATGTTCAATTTTTTGGAGGAACACATGAAATCCCTTTGGTTGATGCTAGAGCGATTACGTTAACAACATATTTCATTAAATTTAAAGAGGTTCATATTTTTCACACCCTTCGACACATTTTTGGGACACATCATATGCAAATAAGGATTAGTGGTGAATCAGGCTAATATCACTGCCATCTTGGATATGGTGGCCCCCACTTCAATCCACGAGTTGCGCACGACATTGGGTCTTACAGGATATTACTAGTGGTTTATTCAGAATTATGCCAAGTTTGTGGCCACATTGGATAAATTGTTGCACAAATATACTAAATATAGTTGGAAACCAGAATGTCAAGAAGCCTTGGATACTCTCAAATAAAAACTTGTCACTATGCCAATTCTAGTTTTTCCTGGCTAGTCTAAGTTATTTCATGTCCACGTATATGCCTCGTCCATTGTGCTCGACGCGGTTCTTAGGAAGTCGGGCGAAGGTAATATTGACCATCTAGTACATTTTTCCAATCACAAGTTGTTCGACGTAGAATCGAATTACACTACAACAGAGTGTGAGGACCTCACCATGGACGTATATGCATTGTAGAAGTTTCTCCATTACTTGATGTGGACCCCTTTCAATTTCTTTACAGATCACTTTGTGCTCAAATATTTCGTCAAGAAGCTAGTATTAGAAGGAAAAATATGTCATTGTTTGTTTCTCTTCCAATAGTTCACTATAAGGTTTGAAAAGAAGCAATGTTCCACCAAACCATACGTATTCACTATGAATACCACCCCCATGTTATGAAATGAGACCACTAGGGTGAAGGAATTCATTTCACATGGTTCTCTCTCTCTCTCTCTCTCTCTCTCTCTCTCTCTCTCTCTCTCTCTCTCTCTCTCTCAAAATCCAACTCAATTTCCCTTGATACTTGACCAATAACTCCCCACAAAACGCTCTAGAAAAATCTACCAATTATCATATTAGTTCACGGTGTTACCCTTCACTTCCCTATATAGAATTAGGAAGTCTTGCTCCTTCTCTACTCCATAGTTCCTTAGAGTACCCTCCCCTAATTTAGAGTTCTTTCTAGAAATTAACAAAGGAGTATCCTATGAATGGAAATTCACTAGGGATTCAAGGTTCATATGTTCCCATATTCTATGCTCATATACAACCTTCTACTCCTCACCCAAGTCTGCTCTTAATTTTCTTACATGGTTCCTTTCTTGGTTAATTTTCATATTGGTGTTTGGTTTGTGGTTTGTGGTTCATAGTTCATTATTCATTGTGTGTCCTCCTCTTTCATTGTATGTGCATATGTGTGTATATATTGCTGCATGCCACTCTTTTATGAGTGAATCCACACCCCTATTAGGAATGGGAAATTCAAGGAATTAACATTGACATTACTTCTGACAAAAGGAAACATATGAATCTTACACTAGAAATCAACCACACTTTCATAACTTTATGAAAGGACTTGTCCAACCAACCTCTTACATAAATGTAATGATTGGTTAAATGAGTCAATATAAGTGGTTGGATTCATTTAAGGTACATGGAGAAAAGGATATTGTAACATCCCCACTATAATCCCCAGTTTAATTAATGCTTATGTAGATATAATGTGCGGCTACGGCCAAAGCGATGTAATATGCAAATTGTGTTTCAATGTTTTAATAATAAAATGTGATGTTAGTTGCTAAGGGGACATGGACAAGAGATGGGGGCTGAATTAATCCAGAATTGGGGGGAGTGTCTAGGATAATGTCCAATAAGGGTCCAAGGGGGAATTACCCATATATATTAATTCAACCCATTTTCCAAAAATTGCTATTTGTATATGAACCTTCTCATTTCTGATTGAGTGGTGCCAAAGCCAATCATTGAATACATGTAAGAGGGTGGGTTTGATTAGTCACATCCCATAGTTATTGGGCACATGGGGGTTGATTAAAATCATCTTGGGGAAGAGTGTGAGTCTAGAAAGGAAATCCAAAGAGAGAAAATATGTATGGGTGGATGGGGTAGTTTTAGTTAGTCAAGTTTTAAGCATGAGCAACAAGTAGGGAGTAAGAAAGAGATCTTGAAGTTGTTTCATCCATGGAGGGTGTATTCTAGAGAAAGTTGGAGCGTATTCTGAGAGTATTGGAGCTAGAAATTGAAGAACCAGGTTCTCAATCCTGAAGAGTGAACTCTTGAGTGAGTTTCACTAAAACAACAAGTGTTTGTTGATATTTTGTTGGTAGTTTTCCTAGCAACAATTTCCCTTGAGTTCCCAGTTGATATATTCCTAGATGCATGTGTCATAGATGCCCTAATAAACGAATAGGACACATGAGGGACTGAGATCAATGAAGGGGTAAATTCATTGGGTTGGGCGGGTCAAGAGGAAGAGAGCTAGTGGAAAATCGGGATAGTTGTAGGAAGATATCAGTGTGTTCATGTGAGTTTATGAGTTTTGAGTGGACTGTGAGAGACCGCCCTCTTTTGTGGATTAATAGCCTCATATCTGGTTTGAATGGATGTTGATATTTGGAACAGACGATCTATGGTTGGGTGGAACATTCGTCCCAAGCAATTGATTGCACAACTCGGGTTTAAAGATAAGTGTTTTATCATGTTGTTGAGTTATTTACATGTGTTATTGTTGTGCATGAACTATGTGTAAATGAGAATTATTTATATGCTACTATTATAATTTCTTTAGCTTCATTTCATGTTGATTATTAGCATGTTGTATATGCTTCTATTTTATTGTTGTAGATAGTAGCTAAATATGCTTTAATTTGTAGTTGAAAGCTACAAGAAATTAGTTAATTGTAAATCAATTAATTTAGTTAGAAAAAAATTCATTTTTATGAGTATTTTGCACCGTAATGTCCCTAGGATGGGTTGGGGGATATTACTTTATGGTATCAGAGTGCTTGGTTCAAACTCCGAGCTTGTATGGGCCATGATGGCTACAAATTGGTGAAAATTCATTGTTGCATATTTTCTCTGTGAAAGATTTGGGAAAATCAGAGAATTTAGAGAGAATTATCCAAATCCGTGAGAAAAATATGAGTCTAAATGACTCCAGACTGTTTAAGAGGTTACATGGAGCCAAGCGGTAAATTTGTAGATCAAAATTCAACCTGGAATGGTCACAATTCAAATTTTAATGGTCGCTTGTAGAGTTGTGGGAAGTTTAGTGAATTGACGGTTGAGATCGTGTTTGATCTCAAGATCAACGGTCAAGATTCACCTTTATAAATTTAAAAATTTGTAAAGGTTCATTCATTTGGAAGGTTGATCAAATCAACGGCTGAGATTTAATTTTGTTGTTTGGAAGTTGAAGGAGATCGATGGTCCATATTTTCCTAGAATGTGATCAAAATTTCAAAGTGTGAATTTCGACAGTAGAATCCATCGATGGTTGATGGTAAGATCGGTGAGTTTGGTGAAGTGTTGGAAATTCTCCAAGAGAAATGTCAATGGCCAACGATTGATGAATGGGCATCGATAGGGTTTTGACTTGCTGAAAACGTCATTTAGGGCCTCAAAATCGCCCCACGAGTTAATGACCTTCAAAAACCACAAAAAATCGCATAAAATCCTACCATGTCTCGTGACATGCTTCAGCTGCAGAGACATGGGAGGAAGCATGTCAAGGATTTATGCATCCTTGTACAACAAGAAATATGAATATCAATCCCCCGTGATTGAAGTGGAAGGTAAGATCAATAATCATCCCATAACAATTTTCATTGATTCTGGAGCTATCCATAGTTACATAAATGCTAACATTATCGAAATATTTCACTTGCAAAGAAATAAGCATAAGAAATCTTGGTTAGTTCAGTTAGCTAAAAGAGCTAAGAGAAAGATCAATGATTTGGTGAAAGATTGTTTGATAGACATAAATGGACTAATACCAAAGGTGGATATAAACATCATACCATAGGATTCATATGATTGTATAATTGGCATGGATTGGTTGGAAAAGCATTATGTTGTCCTAGACTGTTACAAAAAGGAAATCACATGTCTTGATGAGGAAGGGAAGCAAGGAAATATTCAAGGCATTCTGAGAGTTGTAGATGTTGGAGAGATTTCAGCTATGCAATTGAAGAAGAGTTTCAAAAAAGGATGTCATATTTTTGCAACCCATATGGAAGAGGCATTCGAAGATAAAGTGGCAACCATTGAAGACCATCTCATCTTAAAGGAATTTGAAGATTTTTTTAGAGAAATCCCAGGATTTCCACCAAAGAGAGACATAGATTTCTCTATTTATTTGGTGCCAGGAGTTGCCCCAGTGTCTAGCACACCTTATAGAATGGGCATGCCAGAATTGAAGGAGTTGCATATGTAGCTTGAAGAGTTGTTAAAGAAGGGGTATATACGCCCAAGTGTGTCACCTTGGGGAGCCCCAATTCTTTTTGTGAAGAAGAAATATGGAACCTTAAGGTTGTGTATAGATTTCAGACAGCTTAACAAGGTCACCATAAAGAACAAGTATCATTTACCAAGAATTAATGATTTGTTTGATCGGTTGAAAGGTGCAAGAATATTTTTGAAGATTGAATTGAGATCAAGTTATCATCAAGTAAGGATAAAAGAAGAAGACATCAGCAAGACCGCATTCAAGGGAAGATATGGGCATTATGAATTCACGTTAGTTCCATTTGGACTATCAAATGCCCCAATAGTTTTTATGTGTTTGATGAATGTAGTGTTCAGAGAGTACCTGGACAAGTTTGTAATTGTGTTCCTAGATGATATACTCATCTACTCTAAGTCAGAAGAGAAACATGAGAAACATTTAAGAATGGTGTTGCAATTTTTAAGAGAGCATAAATTGTATGCTAAGCTAAGTAAGTTCATCTTTTATCAAAAGAAGATTCACTACTTGGGGCATATAATTTCAGCAGATGGGATAGAATTTGATCCTGAAAATATAGCGGCCATTAGAGGATGGCCAGCGCCAAAGAATGTCACAGAGGTTAGATCATTCATTGGTATTGTCAGTTATTACCGAATATTCGTAAAAGGGTTCTCAAAGATTGCAAGTGCAGTCACTTCTTTGCAAAAGAAGGGAGTGAAGTTTGAATGGAATTCCCAAGTGTGAAGAAAGTTTTCAGTAGTTGAAGGAAATATTGACAAGTGCACCCATATTGAAGATTGTAGATCCAAATGAAGATTTCCTTGCATGCAAGGAAGGGTTTGGTGGAGTCCTCAGTCAAAAGGATCATGTGGTATTCTATGAGTCCAAAAAATTAAAAGAGCGTGAAATATATTATGCTACCCATGATCTAGAGTTAGCAACAATTGGACATGCATTAAAAATGTGGAGACGTTACCTTATGGGTAAGAAATTATAGCTAAGGAAAAATCATTGCGGTATGAAACATTTGTTTGGACAGCCAACACTAAATGCCAAACAAACTAGATGGCTAGAATTTCTGAGTGAATATGACTTTGAAATTAAGCATATAAAGGGAAAGGAAAATCAAATGGTTGATGCACTCAACAGGAGAGCTCATGAAGTGCATATCGCAGCCATCATCATGTACAGGACTGATCTGAAAGATCAAATTATTATAGCAGCAAATTCAGATCAGCATTATCTAAAAGTAAAAGAGATATTACAGCAAGGTAAATTTCAGCAGAAATGTAATTCTTATGAGTTGAAAGAAGATAGAATTCTCATGTACAAAGGTAAGGTGTATGTGTCAAATTCCAGTGAGCTAAAAAATCTAGTGTTGAAGGAAATGCATAATGTGTCATATGTCGGGCACTCGAGATATCTAAAAACAATTGCAGCAGTAAGAAGCCAATATTTTTTTCCAGGAATGAAAAAATAAGTGGTTAATTACATAGCCAGATGTCTAGAATGCCAAAAAGTAAAGACAGAACATAGACACCCAGCAGGGTTTCTACAGCCATTTCCCATTTCAGAATGGAAGTGGGAAGTTGTCATGGTTGATTTTATTACTAAGCTTCCCAGAACAGTGAAGCAACATGATTCCATCATGGTGGTGGTGGATAAATTAACTAAGGAAACACATTTTATCTGAGTGAAGACAAAACAAAAGGTAGAAAATATTACAGAAATATATATGAAGGAAGTTTCTAGGCTACATGGAGTGCCTAAGGAAATAGTTTCATATAGAGATCCAAAGTTTACTTCAAAAATTTGGAAAGGTTTGTTCAAAGGATTTGGAATAAATATAAACCTTAGTACAGTGTATCACCCAGAGTTAGATGGGAAAACAAAGAGGACCAACATGATAATTCAGGGCATGCTTAGAATGTATGTGAAGGATCAGCCATCAAAGTGGGAAGATTATATTAATTTAGTTGAATTTACCTACAACAATGGGTATCGGGCCTCATTGAAAATGAGTCCATTTGAAGCATTGTATGGTAGAAATTGTAACACACCAGTGAGTTGGGATAATCCAAAAGACAGAGCATTTGTTGGGACAAAATTGTTAAAGGAAATGGAAAAGCAGATGACAAGGATAAAATAGAATTTAAAGGCTTCCCAAGATAGGTACAAAATTTATGCAGACAAAAATAGAGTGTTTATGGATTTTAAAGTGGGATAATGTGTGTTTAAAAGTGAAGGCAAAGAGAAGTTTACTAAGATTAGGAAGTTGCCCAAAGTTGGCAACAAGATATTGTGGACCTTTTGAAATCTTAGAAAAGATGGGGCTAGTTGCATACATGCTAGCATTTCCTGCATCGATGAAAGTGCATAATGTATTTCATGTGTCATTGTTAAATAAATATGTACCTGACCCTAACCACATAATTGATTAGAATGTGATCCAGGTGGAGAATGAAGGGGATTTCTGTGTGGAACCGGTATGCATCCTAGACAGGAAATTCAAAGTGCTCAGGAACAAATCCATAGGGATGGTAAAGGTTCAATGGACCTATTATGGTCCTGAAGATGCTACATGGGAGCATGAAGAATACCTGCAAATTTTTGACAATTTTGAGGAAAATGGAATGCAAGACTCCATTTTGAGAAACTAGAGTTCCAAAACCACATTTCAGAGTCCTAGCCAACTATGTTGAGGACCTTGATAAATGAATGGCTCATTCCTTGGGTTAGCCTTGATAAATGGATGTTTCATCCCTTGGGTTATCCTTGATAAATGGATGGTACATCCCTTGGGTTAGCATTAATAAACAAATGGTACATCCCTTAGGTTAACCTTGATAAATGAATGGTGCATTCCTTGGGTCGGTGAGTTAGGAGGAACAAGATATTATGGTTGGACCTGTTGTTGGAGTTGTTAAATTGCAAAATAAAATTTATTTCTAAGTATTGTGATGTAAATTTGCTATATGTATAAAGGCATAGAGTGCACTAAGGACGATGCACAATTGTAGGGGAGGGGGAATGTAACATCCTCACTATAATCCCCAGTTTAATTAATGCTTATGTAGATATAATGTCTGGCTACGACCAAAGCGATGTAATATATGAATTGCATTTCAACATTTTAATAATAAAATGTGATGCCAACTGATAAGGGGACATGGAAAAGAGATGGGGGATGAATTAATCCACAAGAGGGGGGAGTGTCTAGGATAATTTCCAAGAGGGGTCCAAGGGGGAATTACCCATGTATATTAATTCAACCCATTTTCTTAAAAAAATTATTTGTATATGAACCTTCCCATTTCTGATTGAGTGTTCCCAAAGCCAATCATTGAATACATGTAAGAGGGTGGGTCTAAGTCGTCACATCCCATAGTTATTGGGCACATTGGGGTTGAGTACAATAAGCTTGAGGAAGAGTGTGAGTCAAGAAATGCAAGCCAAAGAGAGGAAATTCGTATGGGTAGAGGGGGCAGTTTTAGTTAGTCAAGTTTTGAGCATGAGCAACAAGTAGGGAGCAAGAAGGAGAGCTTGGAGTAGTTGCATCCATAGAGGGATAATTATAGAGCAAGTTGGAGGGTATTTGGAGCATATTGGAGCTGGAAATTGAAGAGCCAAGTTGTCAGGCCTGAAGAGTGAACCCCTGAGTGAGTTGCACTAAAAGAGCAAGTGTTTGTTGTTCTTTTGTTAGTAGTTTTCCTAGCAGCAAGTTCCCTTGAGTTCCTAACTGAGAGATTCCTAGCTACACATGCCATAGAGGCCCTGATAAATGAATGGGATTCCCGAGGGACTGAGATTAGTGAAGGGATACATTCCTTGGGTTGGGAAGGTCAGGAGGAAGAGAGCTGGTGGAAAATCAAGATAGTTGTAGGAAGATATTAGTGGGTTCATGTGAGTTTATGAGTTGTGAGTGGATTGTGAGAGACCACCCTATTTTGTGAATTACTAGGCTTGGCTTGGGGGTGACTAGATGTTGATATTTCGAATAGTCAGTCTATGGTTGGGTGGAACGTCTGTCCCAATAAGTTGGTTGCACAACTCTGGTTTAAAGATTAGTGTTTTATCTTGTTGTTGAGTTATTTGCATGTGTTATTATTGTGCATGAACTCTATGTAAATCATACTTATTTATATGATATTGTAATGAGTTGTTTAACTAGATTTCGTGTTGATTATTAACATGGTGTAGATGCTTATATTTTATGGTTGTAGGCAGTAGCTAAATCTGTTTTAATTCATAGATGAAAGCTACAGGAAATTAGTTAACTGTAAATGAATTAATTTAGTTAGCAGAAATTTCATTCTTATAAGTATTTTGCACCATAATGTCCCTCGGATGCACTGGGGGACGTTATAGATATGATATCTAAGGTGCTCATTTGACATTACAAGATTCACTTTCCCTTAGGTCCTCTTTCCTCCCCACCTCTAGTGGAATTATAGCCCTCTTGTTCACATGTTCTCACAACCAGCATGGACCATTTCATATCATATTATAAACATTAGTATTTACATAGCTTGCATCCACCATGACAAGCCTATCACACGATCCATAAAAATACAAGCACACATGTACCTAGCCAATCACTAGTCAAGCCTTGGACTTGAACTTTGCACAATGAATCCATACTAGAATTTTTACAATTTATATATAGTATAATTCAATATATTTCAAGGGTCAAAATTGGGACTTCACATATGAACACAATCTTTCCTATTAACATTAAAAGAAAATTTGTGGGAGAGATAAGACATTAAACTTTATAATCCCATGCTTGTACTCACTGCTTTATTATTCTACTATTTCAAATTATTTGTTGTGATTAGAAAAATGTTAGTGTTATAATTGTAATGATAAATTGACTATAGTGTCTTGACAAGTTGTTGTTATTGATAAATTGATGTGCTCAATATGCACATATGTTTTTTTGTTTGACATATCCACAAGTTAATTATTTGGCATCCCCAATGAACTATTGTGATAGATGTGTTTTCCCATTACAATGGTTAATATTATGTTAGTGATCATAAGGGCTAGGGATCATAGTGGTTACAGGTTAAGATGTGTAATGGGTTAATGTCATAGTTAATGTG
>ML777628.1:350299-378934 GCA_009831015.1 Picea engelmannii | reverse complement strand
TGTGAGATATAAGCAAATTGTTCCATATAATCCTCGAGATTCTCATCCTCTAACTGTTGGATTTTGAAAATATCATTACGAGAATCCTTGGATTTGCAGTAATCTTGGTATTTCTTAAGAAATATATCTTTCATGGCTTCCCAAGACCTAATTTTGGACTCTCCCAACCCCATGAACCATCTTAGTGCAGAGTCCTTGAGGGTGCCAGGAAAGTGTTTTAGTTTATGGGCACCTTGTAAGTAATTGTAGCTCCTACACAAGATGTCAAACTCAAATAGGAAGGTATCTGGGTCTTCACTACTTTTACCATAAAAGGTGGGCAGTGTTGAGAGGGGAATATTTTTCGTATTGGCATTCTGTGTGGTGTCCAAAATTGGAAACCCAAAGGTGGTTTCGGTTTGGTTTCCAGCTTATTCTCCCTCCTCGTGTCTTACATTGTTGTTATCCTCATGATCATCCATACCGGTTTGGTTTCCAAAAAGAGAGTACCTAAATGGTTTTCTCCTTGAAGAGAACAAAGCATCCCAAGGTTCTTTTGTAATAAAGGTATCCCTCTGATGGGAAGGTATTCCTATTGCTTGGATGTCTGGGACTCTACTCGAGTTGGTTGAGATTATTGGTTCCAAAGTTTTTGTGTCAATTTGAGAAACAATTATATTGGTTGAACTACCAAACAAAGTATTCACATGTTCAATTCATATGATGTCTACAAAGTTAGGATCTCCTGATGGTGGTAAAAAAAAAAAAAATTTGTTGGTTGGTTCTATGGAAGGCTCGAGCGGTTTTTCCTCTTGTCCCACTATTATTGATGCTTCAATTTTCTGTTCTATAGTGCTCCCTGTTTTAGTCTCTTCAAAGATTGATTTAGCTCTTTGGGTTGAGCTAGATCCTACTTTTCGGTATCGGTCTGCGAAGTTTATGAGTGGAATGTTCCTTCCCCCAAAAAGGTCAAAAGGAACCTTGGTCGAAAGGTTTGATTTGGTTTTAATGTATCCGCCCTTTGGGTCCCTAGGTCTGTTCATGAAAGCAAACAAAAAGAAAAAATACCATTAGGTTTGGTGTAACCTTCTATAACAAATGCATAGGTTCTTACCTCTCATCTTAAAGTTTCTCTGCCACCAAACTAATGCTAAGGTTCATAAATGATCTATCTCCTAATTATTTCCTACCTTAAAACAACTCCCCAGCAATGGCGCCAAAAATGATGGGTGTTCTATATGCACTAAATCCCTCAATTAAATTGTCAACCCGGGGTAAGTAAACTTAGAGTTGTAGCACTATATATGCCAAGGAATAAAAGATAGAGGAAGTATGATCTAATTAAGGAGATGATCTATCTAAGGGTCAATCTACTTAAGCAAAGACTATCAATGAGTAAACCCTATTAAAGAACTTGAACTATTTACTCTAAGCATCTTTTAAACAATGGATTGATGGACTATTCCTAAAGAAGCATATCAAAACCCTACTTTCAACAAGTTAACCTATTTAATCTAATAATAAACAACAAGCAATCTATTTAATCTATTCAATTTAATGAGCAACGGAAATAGAAAATTAATCTATTCAATCTATTCAAATCAATGAGCATCAGCAAGTAAGCAAGTAAACAATCAAACAACTAACCTATTAAAACTTCTTCAGCAAGTAAACTAATCAAAACTACTCAACAGGTAACTAATCAAAACTATTCAACAAGTAAACTCTATTCTTAAGATAAAAATCATAATCACTTCTAATCTGCAAAGGGAAATCTTAACCTACTTAATTAAAAGCATCATAACAGTATTCAAAGATTAATCAACAACTATTCTTAATCTACAATAACAAGAAACTTCAAATATGATGATTATGTCTTCGGTGCCTTATGATATCACGATGGAATCTAATGATTAGTGATAGCTCAAGAGGAATAAATTCAATATTAACTTCGATGGAGAAATGAAAATTATGAATCAAGCAATCTAACGAGAGCTTAGCCATCATAGAAGAAATATCAACTATCCTAAAAATCCATGTGATCTCTCAATTCATGCATCAATCATCGATGATAAGAAAAACACTCTTATACTAATTTAAATGCACTCTTATGCTAACTTAATAAAATTCACATGATTAGAAACTCGTAACTAAAAGCTTAACTCAAACTCAAACTTCTAATTAAAATTGCAATTTAAATCTAGAACGGAAATTTCATAAATTAAACTCAGCTAAATCCATTATTAAAAACTCGGATTGCAAATTGAAATGCTTGTAAGAAGATAATAAAAAACCTACTTCTATCGTAGCATACTACAACAAGATTGATGAGAAAAATAGATTAAGGAAAGCATAACTAAACTGAGAATTAAATTAACAAAACTCACAACTATTAATCCATCGAAACTTGTAAAAGAAACTCTTTACTTTGTGTTAATTAATACTATGTTCTAACTACTCTGTTTTAACCTACAGAAATTCAATTTAACATCTAACACACAAACAAGGTTAGTAACTTGCAAGCCATTCTCTAATAAATAAAATAAGTAGCATAGTAGTTAGCTATCTCCTACAAGCAACCTCCAAAAGGGGATTTAAACAATTAAATGATGAACAACAAACACACAACATTTAAAATGATAAAACAGATATAACAGGAAATGAAATAAAAGATAATTGTACGACTGAAATATGCAAGCTATCTATCTAAGTATTCACCCAGACCACTGGTGGGCCCCCAGCAGGTCATGGCTACTCCTCAACAGCAAATCGCAAGCTTAATCAACACGGTTCTGGCATTAAATTAAAAAAACATAGTCTTAACACAAGTTTGCACAAATGTCTGAGTTACACAGCAAAATGGATTTTACCAATTCTTAACTACTGGTCTAACCACTACTATGGTATTTATAATGATTACAATTCGATAGGTCAACCACTGTAAGGGTCGACCTCCTCTAAAAATGGTAAATTTCATTAAATGCGTGCTAACAGTCTTTAGCTTCTAGAAACTGAACAAGCCACTCAATGATTAGCATAACTGCTTAAGCGGAGATGTCAAGAGCTCAGTAGCTAGAGGCCACGAGAGTGAAAAAAACCAATGTCGTTGATTTGCCTAGCATAGGCCGCCAATATAGCAACCACCAACTCGCCTACCCTCCAAGTGTTGGATCCAATGTCGGACGCAGTGTCGAATGAAGTACCAGATCGGGTGCTGGATGGAGTGTTGAATGAGCTACCAGATGGAAAATCGCATGGCGAATTCATCCTGTGACACACAGATCACACATTAGATTCTTTTAGACATTAAATCAAATCGAATTTAACTCAAAACCATCTCAAAACATCAATTGCACATACCCAGTATAAAGCTATGACGAATTGATATAAAATTCTTCAAAACTTCTTCAAAATGGTTAAATACACATATAATACTGGTACAAAAAGGATTCAATCATCATCATAAAACAAACAAATCACGAGCCCAACAGAGAGTGAATGTGAAGAGATGGAAAGATAAGTTTATTTATACTGATATGCATGAGACATTCTTTGTTGAATTTCCTTGTTTTTTGTATGAATGGCCAAAAAGAAAAATTGTTACCAATTCTTCTTTATGGCCATTAGAACCAGTGGTTTGGGATCAAGTCACACTTGATAGACTGAATGCGTTGTAAAATAAGTGGACTCAGGCCATTATTTTTTGGTATGATTGAGTAATGAAGGGCTATATTATTGAATTTGTTGTGGAGTACATTGATTATTTCAACAAGGATAAAAGAAAGTTTGTGGAAGGTCCAAGGAAATGAATGCTAGAAGAGATTCCACTCTAGATAAAGATGTTGTTCATGGAGAAAGGGATGATGTGCATGGAGCCCAAAATAATGGTTGAGTAAAATCCCCTAGAACTAGGAGGGGAGTTCCAAAGATGGGGGAAAATAGAGGAGATGGATCTGTTGAGGAGGATCTAGAAATTGTTGATATTAGGTGAGGAATGGGATGGACTGAGAGGAGCTGAGGAGAAAAATATTCGAGATATACGCAAGAAGAGTTGAGTTACGAAGGAAATCGGAAAAGAGGAGTGGAAGGAATTTAGCTAAGCGCACACGATGATGGGTTAGTATCAAGATGAAAAGAAAAGAGACCGCACCAAGAGGAAGTGCAAAAGAATTTGTTGTGCTAGAGTGGATCACAGGCAAAGATGAGCCTATGAAGAGGTGTGATGTCGAGAGTAGGGTGTCCAATGGGGATACCAATAGTAGTAGTAGTCGTAGTAGTTGTCCCAGGGGCCCAAGTGACGAATTATGAACCCCTTAGCTATTTCATAGTGCCTCAACCTCAAATGAAGATGAGGCACATAGTATATGTGCAGAAGAAATGAAGGAAGACAGAGGATCCCCTAGTGGTGGGGGATAATAAGTGGTGATTGTAGATAGTCTTGTGTGGTTCCAAGTAGGAAACTCTCTTGGTCACCTGAGAAGAAATGTTAGAAGAAGATGGACATACCCTCGCTTTGTACCACCCCCCTTGCAAATTTTTAATCAAGAAGAAAGAACAACAGATAGTTAGGATATTAGAGGAGAAGTAAGAGTAGAAGAATATAGAGGAGAAGAGATTTGTGAAAAAGAAGGAAAATGCAATGCTACTTCACCCGAGAGAGTAATAGTGTTGCGAACCTCGAGTGACAATGGAGAATTAGGATAACACCCTGAGGCTACCCATGTTCCATGGAATGGATAAGGATGATGTGGAACAACATTGGCTCATGTGAGAAGAAATATGTTTTGTGAAGAGGATCACAAATGAAGAAACAAAGACTGTGTAGTCCGAACCACATTTAGGGACAAAGCCTTGACATGGTACATGAAACACAAGGCCAATGCACTAGTGGGACAAACGAGGTCTCTCACATAGACCAAGAATTATTTGATAAAGGAATTTCAAAATCCCAAGTATGAATCTCATTGTATTACTGATATCAACGAGATTAAGCAACAATAAGGATAAACCATGTGGGACTATGACCAGTGATTTAATCTTTTGTTGGATAGTTTGAAGTTCCACATTCAGGACATACATCATACAGAATAGTTTATTATGGGTTTGCTTCCCCATATCCAATTCCCTCTCACCTAGCAGAAGTTGATGATGCGAGTAGAGGAAGCAGAGATTCCAATGCGCTTGGAGGCCACACCAGGAGGGGCAGAGACATCAGCAGGATTGGTGTAGATGCAGTAGCAAATTTCCAAGATGACGATGCAGCTGCAAGATATGGCAAAGAAAAAAATTCATGCGCAAGCACATATGGTGTACCACATGTCGCTCTAAGGGGCATCGTAGGGATGAGTGCCTTATACTTCCAAATTATGTGGCCACGGGTGTGTTGACTCCAATTCGAACTGAATAGATGGGATGGTGTGAGATACGTCTACAATGGGGCCATGTACCAACCCGCTTCCTGACTTTGTAGAAGTATCAAGAGACACACCATACTCTGTTTTGTGAGTTTTGTAAATCCATGGGACATGATGTCCATAATTGTCGTTCACTCCAACTAATGCAAGACAATACCTGTGATGCATTTTGGGTACAGGAAGAATAGTGGGGTGGTGAAAATGGAGGTGCAAGGAAAGGTGGATACTAAGGAGGTCCTAGAGGCATATATGGCCATGGTCACAACCGAAGATATGGCAGAGGGGGAGGTAGACCCCCCACTCTTTTCAATTGTGGAGAAATTGGTTATGTATCAAGGTATTGTAGAAAAATGTGTGTGATTTGTGCATACTAATATAGTCTTGAGCATGTCAAAGAGGATTTTACCGACTTAGTGAAAACGTGGGAAGCAAAGAAGACGCATTGCAATATGGTGCATGTGAATCTACTTAGAAATAAGAAGAAAGATGAGAAATTTAATGTCTGGGTAGTAACCCGAGGAGGAGAGAAGACAAGAGCAGAATTTTAGAATGGTGAGAGCTCGAGTTAGAAGCTGAAGAGGGAGATAATGAAGGTAGAAAATCCCCCTCCCAAGTTTTATGCTTCCCAAAAAAAAAAGTTGTTGTGAAATGAGTAGAGAGATATTGAAGAAGAAAGAGCACATGAAGAATTCCAGTGCATGACACAAAGATCATTGGAGGAGGCTCGAATCCGTGAAGAAGTACAGCGAGTGACAAAAATTTCTCTTGAGGAGGCTCGGATCCACGAAGAGGTTTAGAGGGAAAATCAGAGGTCATCAGACGAGGCTAGAACGCGACGCAAATATCATTGGGAGAAGTTCATTTGAGCAAGGAGATGCAATGTGGAACACAGAAATCAATGGACGAATAGAGCATATGAGAAGATTCATGATTCCCTAAGCAAAGAGTGTTTGAAGAGAAATTCCTAGAGGAATTGTATCGTGAAACACATGTTGAAGTAGTGTGCAGTGCATGTTGAAGAATTGCACAATTTGGGGCGTGAGATGGACACCGGGGATCAAGTAAGTAATTTTTTACATTGTTGTTTAAGATTGGTCAATGATCATGAACATACGAAGAATTTAACACATATTTTAGCCACTTGTATGGGGAAAAAGCTGACAGATAGGACTATATCAACTCCCCTACCAGAAAGAGATTTCTACCAAGTTAGTAAGAAAAAACGCATGGGACACAAATTAAAGATGACGATGAAGCTTGGTGGCTATGACATGGATGGAGTCATGTTGGATCTAGATTTTGACATGAATATTCTGTCGAAGAATTCTTGGGAGGTGATGGCTAAACAAAAATTGGTATGGTCACCCATTCAACTGTGGTTGGAAAACTAGTACAAGATCTATCCTATAGGATAACTGGAGAAAGTTGAGGTGGATATAGAAGGGGTATAGACAAAGGATAACTTTAAGGTAATAGAGATTATGGATGAATCTGACCCATACCCTGCCTTTCTTGGCATATACTGGGCCTTTGATAATAATGCACTGCTAAATTTAAAATAAGAGATAGATGTCATTTGAGACAGAGACCTTGCACATAGTCACAACGTTGGATCCGAATGAAGGAGACAGATAAAATGAGCTAGTGGATGAGGATATGTGAATTTATGTTAATGAAAACATTTATAAGATTACTGGGTGCAGGGAGGATTACATTAACCCCGCCATAGATGGAGAATTAAGTTGGTGAAGCATCAAGTCATATGACACTAATTCTAAAGATGCAATGGAAAGGTGGAAAAAAAAATTGAATGAAGTATCCACTTGTAGATGTGTGAGGATAATGAAAGAAGTATGTTGGATAGGATCTAAGCTATGCAATTCCCCACGACTTGATGGGACAAGGTCGGTAGAGGCATTCCTCGTACATATGGAGAAGGTAATCAGTTTGGAACAAAGGATATAGGCCATGGATGCAATGGTCTGATGGACACTTGCGCAGTGGTGGGTGACACATCGCATGACTATTCAAAGTTGGGTGCAAGAGGATGAGTTGATAAAAAATTTGTTTCCATCCCATCATCGATTTTGAACTAGCCAATCGGTACAAGGGTACTGAGGATCCCCTAGAACACATTTATTTTTGTGAACAATGTTGGACTTCTAAGAATATTCCTTGAACCCAATTAGTCCATTGGTTCATCCACACTATGGATATGTTCCTTAGAAGCTAGTATATTCAAGAGGAACTCAGGAGGAAAAATATATATTGGACACATATGAGATTTTGATTTTGCATCATATTTAACTTCATAGTAGAAGATCTGGCTTAAAGATTGACCCTCC
Organism: Picea engelmannii; assembly: GCA_009831015.1. Taxonomy (NCBI): domain Eukaryota; kingdom Viridiplantae; phylum Streptophyta; class Pinopsida; order Pinales; family Pinaceae; genus Picea; species Picea engelmannii. The sequence continues at coordinate 371,196 of ML777628.1, read as the reverse complement.
TCTGGATTAAATAATTTATATTTCATCATCATCCCAAGGAAACAACACCAAAGGTGGTCTACTCATATCATCAATCGGTGGAAAAATAGAAAGATGCAGTCCATTGTTGGAATATTGATGTTGATAATGTTGATGATGATGACCCACATGACATCCGGATCAAAAAATCCAAAGGAAAGAATGCATTGAAAGGTAAGGCAACATAGATGGTTGCACCATATTATAATGGCATATGATTTGGATATGGAGACAATTACTCAAGTTGTTAACCTCCTCAAGGACCATGAGGAATTGTATCCCCATAGATTTTCTAAAATGAAAGGCATTGCAGTATCATGGGGGGGCATGAATATTTAGCTCAAACTGGATGCCAAAACAGTCAAGAGAAGGCCTTGTCATTTAAATCCCAAATATAAGGAAAAGGTGTGCAAAGAATTGGATCGGGTGTTGGATGTCAGGATCATTGTCCCTGTGGAGGAATCTAGCTGGATTAGCCCTATGGTTGTGCAACACAAGAAGATCAGTGATATTTGAATATGTGTAGATCTGAGAAATCTCAATACAACATCGTCTACGAACCTTTCCCTACACCTTTCACAAATGAGGTAGTAGAAATTGTTGGTGGCTGGGAAGTCTACTCTTTTGCAGATGGATTTTCAAGGTATCATCAGGTTCAGATTGCAGAGGAGGATCAAGCCAAAACCACCTTTGCAATGGAATGGGAGTCATTTTCCTACACTTTAATTCCCTTTGGTTTAAATAATTCCCCTCCAATATCTTCTCAAATAGTGGTCGCAACCTTCAAGGAATTTATCCAAAAGTTTCTCGAAGTTTATTTGGACGATTGTACCATGTTCAATTTTTTGGAGGAACACATGAAATCCCTTTGGTTGATGCTAGAGCGATTACGTTAACAACATATTTCATTAAATTTAAAGAGGTTCATATTTTTCACACCCTTCGACACATTTTTGGGACACATCATATGCAAATAAGGATTAGTGGTGAATCAGGCTAATATCACTGCCATCTTGGATATGGTGGCCCCCACTTCAATCCACGAGTTGCGCACGACATTGGGTCTTACAGGATATTACTAGTGGTTTATTCAGAATTATGCCAAGTTTGTGGCCACATTGGATAAATTGTTGCACAAATATACTAAATATAGTTGGAAACCAGAATGTCAAGAAGCCTTGGATACTCTCAAATAAAAACTTGTCACTATGCCAATTCTAGTTTTTCCTGGCTAGTCTAAGTTATTTCATGTCCACGTATATGCCTCGTCCATTGTGCTCGACGCGGTTCTTAGGAAGTCGGGCGAAGGTAATATTGACCATCTAGTACATTTTTCCAATCACAAGTTGTTCGACGTAGAATCGAATTACACTACAACAGAGTGTGAGGACCTCACCATGGACGTATATGCATTGTAGAAGTTTCTCCATTACTTGATGTGGACCCCTTTCAATTTCTTTACAGATCACTTTGTGCTCAAATATTTCGTCAAGAAGCTAGTATTAGAAGGAAAAATATGTCATTGTTTGTTTCTCTTCCAATAGTTCACTATAAGGTTTGAAAAGAAGCAATGTTCCACCAAACCATACGTATTCACTATGAATACCACCCCCATGTTATGAAATGAGACCACTAGGGTGAAGGAATTCATTTCACATGGTTCTCTCTCTCTCTCTCTCTCTCTCTCTCTCTCTCTCTCTCTCTCTCTCTCTCTCTCTCAAAATCCAACTCAATTTCCCTTGATACTTGACCAATAACTCCCCACAAAACGCTCTAGAAAAATCTACCAATTATCATATTAGTTCACGGTGTTACCCTTCACTTCCCTATATAGAATTAGGAAGTCTTGCTCCTTCTCTACTCCATAGTTCCTTAGAGTACCCTCCCCTAATTTAGAGTTCTTTCTAGAAATTAACAAAGGAGTATCCTATGAATGGAAATTCACTAGGGATTCAAGGTTCATATGTTCCCATATTCTATGCTCATATACAACCTTCTACTCCTCACCCAAGTCTGCTCTTAATTTTCTTACATGGTTCCTTTCTTGGTTAATTTTCATATTGGTGTTTGGTTTGTGGTTTGTGGTTCATAGTTCATTATTCATTGTGTGTCCTCCTCTTTCATTGTATGTGCATATGTGTGTATATATTGCTGCATGCCACTCTTTTATGAGTGAATCCACACCCCTATTAGGAATGGGAAATTCAAGGAATTAACATTGACATTACTTCTGACAAAAGGAAACATATGAATCTTACACTAGAAATCAACCACACTTTCATAACTTTATGAAAGGACTTGTCCAACCAACCTCTTACATAAATGTAATGATTGGTTAAATGAGTCAATATAAGTGGTTGGATTCATTTAAGGTACATGGAGAAAAGGATATTGTAACATCCCCACTATAATCCCCAGTTTAATTAATGCTTATGTAGATATAATGTGCGGCTACGGCCAAAGCGATGTAATATGCAAATTGTGTTTCAATGTTTTAATAATAAAATGTGATGTTAGTTGCTAAGGGGACATGGACAAGAGATGGGGGCTGAATTAATCCAGAATTGGGGGGAGTGTCTAGGATAATGTCCAATAAGGGTCCAAGGGGGAATTACCCATATATATTAATTCAACCCATTTTCCAAAAATTGCTATTTGTATATGAACCTTCTCATTTCTGATTGAGTGGTGCCAAAGCCAATCATTGAATACATGTAAGAGGGTGGGTTTGATTAGTCACATCCCATAGTTATTGGGCACATGGGGGTTGATTAAAATCATCTTGGGGAAGAGTGTGAGTCTAGAAAGGAAATCCAAAGAGAGAAAATATGTATGGGTGGATGGGGTAGTTTTAGTTAGTCAAGTTTTAAGCATGAGCAACAAGTAGGGAGTAAGAAAGAGATCTTGAAGTTGTTTCATCCATGGAGGGTGTATTCTAGAGAAAGTTGGAGCGTATTCTGAGAGTATTGGAGCTAGAAATTGAAGAACCAGGTTCTCAATCCTGAAGAGTGAACTCTTGAGTGAGTTTCACTAAAACAACAAGTGTTTGTTGATATTTTGTTGGTAGTTTTCCTAGCAACAATTTCCCTTGAGTTCCCAGTTGATATATTCCTAGATGCATGTGTCATAGATGCCCTAATAAACGAATAGGACACATGAGGGACTGAGATCAATGAAGGGGTAAATTCATTGGGTTGGGCGGGTCAAGAGGAAGAGAGCTAGTGGAAAATCGGGATAGTTGTAGGAAGATATCAGTGTGTTCATGTGAGTTTATGAGTTTTGAGTGGACTGTGAGAGACCGCCCTCTTTTGTGGATTAATAGCCTCATATCTGGTTTGAATGGATGTTGATATTTGGAACAGACGATCTATGGTTGGGTGGAACATTCGTCCCAAGCAATTGATTGCACAACTCGGGTTTAAAGATAAGTGTTTTATCATGTTGTTGAGTTATTTACATGTGTTATTGTTGTGCATGAACTATGTGTAAATGAGAATTATTTATATGCTACTATTATAATTTCTTTAGCTTCATTTCATGTTGATTATTAGCATGTTGTATATGCTTCTATTTTATTGTTGTAGATAGTAGCTAAATATGCTTTAATTTGTAGTTGAAAGCTACAAGAAATTAGTTAATTGTAAATCAATTAATTTAGTTAGAAAAAAATTCATTTTTATGAGTATTTTGCACCGTAATGTCCCTAGGATGGGTTGGGGGATATTACTTTATGGTATCAGAGTGCTTGGTTCAAACTCCGAGCTTGTATGGGCCATGATGGCTACAAATTGGTGAAAATTCATTGTTGCATATTTTCTCTGTGAAAGATTTGGGAAAATCAGAGAATTTAGAGAGAATTATCCAAATCCGTGAGAAAAATATGAGTCTAAATGACTCCAGACTGTTTAAGAGGTTACATGGAGCCAAGCGGTAAATTTGTAGATCAAAATTCAACCTGGAATGGTCACAATTCAAATTTTAATGGTCGCTTGTAGAGTTGTGGGAAGTTTAGTGAATTGACGGTTGAGATCGTGTTTGATCTCAAGATCAACGGTCAAGATTCACCTTTATAAATTTAAAAATTTGTAAAGGTTCATTCATTTGGAAGGTTGATCAAATCAACGGCTGAGATTTAATTTTGTTGTTTGGAAGTTGAAGGAGATCGATGGTCCATATTTTCCTAGAATGTGATCAAAATTTCAAAGTGTGAATTTCGACAGTAGAATCCATCGATGGTTGATGGTAAGATCGGTGAGTTTGGTGAAGTGTTGGAAATTCTCCAAGAGAAATGTCAATGGCCAACGATTGATGAATGGGCATCGATAGGGTTTTGACTTGCTGAAAACGTCATTTAGGGCCTCAAAATCGCCCCACGAGTTAATGACCTTCAAAAACCACAAAAAATCGCATAAAATCCTACCATGTCTCGTGACATGCTTCAGCTGCAGAGACATGGGAGGAAGCATGTCAAGGATTTATGCATCCTTGTACAACAAGAAATATGAATATCAATCCCCCGTGATTGAAGTGGAAGGTAAGATCAATAATCATCCCATAACAATTTTCATTGATTCTGGAGCTATCCATAGTTACATAAATGCTAACATTATCGAAATATTTCACTTGCAAAGAAATAAGCATAAGAAATCTTGGTTAGTTCAGTTAGCTAAAAGAGCTAAGAGAAAGATCAATGATTTGGTGAAAGATTGTTTGATAGACATAAATGGACTAATACCAAAGGTGGATATAAACATCATACCATAGGATTCATATGATTGTATAATTGGCATGGATTGGTTGGAAAAGCATTATGTTGTCCTAGACTGTTACAAAAAGGAAATCACATGTCTTGATGAGGAAGGGAAGCAAGGAAATATTCAAGGCATTCTGAGAGTTGTAGATGTTGGAGAGATTTCAGCTATGCAATTGAAGAAGAGTTTCAAAAAAGGATGTCATATTTTTGCAACCCATATGGAAGAGGCATTCGAAGATAAAGTGGCAACCATTGAAGACCATCTCATCTTAAAGGAATTTGAAGATTTTTTTAGAGAAATCCCAGGATTTCCACCAAAGAGAGACATAGATTTCTCTATTTATTTGGTGCCAGGAGTTGCCCCAGTGTCTAGCACACCTTATAGAATGGGCATGCCAGAATTGAAGGAGTTGCATATGTAGCTTGAAGAGTTGTTAAAGAAGGGGTATATACGCCCAAGTGTGTCACCTTGGGGAGCCCCAATTCTTTTTGTGAAGAAGAAATATGGAACCTTAAGGTTGTGTATAGATTTCAGACAGCTTAACAAGGTCACCATAAAGAACAAGTATCATTTACCAAGAATTAATGATTTGTTTGATCGGTTGAAAGGTGCAAGAATATTTTTGAAGATTGAATTGAGATCAAGTTATCATCAAGTAAGGATAAAAGAAGAAGACATCAGCAAGACCGCATTCAAGGGAAGATATGGGCATTATGAATTCACGTTAGTTCCATTTGGACTATCAAATGCCCCAATAGTTTTTATGTGTTTGATGAATGTAGTGTTCAGAGAGTACCTGGACAAGTTTGTAATTGTGTTCCTAGATGATATACTCATCTACTCTAAGTCAGAAGAGAAACATGAGAAACATTTAAGAATGGTGTTGCAATTTTTAAGAGAGCATAAATTGTATGCTAAGCTAAGTAAGTTCATCTTTTATCAAAAGAAGATTCACTACTTGGGGCATATAATTTCAGCAGATGGGATAGAATTTGATCCTGAAAATATAGCGGCCATTAGAGGATGGCCAGCGCCAAAGAATGTCACAGAGGTTAGATCATTCATTGGTATTGTCAGTTATTACCGAATATTCGTAAAAGGGTTCTCAAAGATTGCAAGTGCAGTCACTTCTTTGCAAAAGAAGGGAGTGAAGTTTGAATGGAATTCCCAAGTGTGAAGAAAGTTTTCAGTAGTTGAAGGAAATATTGACAAGTGCACCCATATTGAAGATTGTAGATCCAAATGAAGATTTCCTTGCATGCAAGGAAGGGTTTGGTGGAGTCCTCAGTCAAAAGGATCATGTGGTATTCTATGAGTCCAAAAAATTAAAAGAGCGTGAAATATATTATGCTACCCATGATCTAGAGTTAGCAACAATTGGACATGCATTAAAAATGTGGAGACGTTACCTTATGGGTAAGAAATTATAGCTAAGGAAAAATCATTGCGGTATGAAACATTTGTTTGGACAGCCAACACTAAATGCCAAACAAACTAGATGGCTAGAATTTCTGAGTGAATATGACTTTGAAATTAAGCATATAAAGGGAAAGGAAAATCAAATGGTTGATGCACTCAACAGGAGAGCTCATGAAGTGCATATCGCAGCCATCATCATGTACAGGACTGATCTGAAAGATCAAATTATTATAGCAGCAAATTCAGATCAGCATTATCTAAAAGTAAAAGAGATATTACAGCAAGGTAAATTTCAGCAGAAATGTAATTCTTATGAGTTGAAAGAAGATAGAATTCTCATGTACAAAGGTAAGGTGTATGTGTCAAATTCCAGTGAGCTAAAAAATCTAGTGTTGAAGGAAATGCATAATGTGTCATATGTCGGGCACTCGAGATATCTAAAAACAATTGCAGCAGTAAGAAGCCAATATTTTTTTCCAGGAATGAAAAAATAAGTGGTTAATTACATAGCCAGATGTCTAGAATGCCAAAAAGTAAAGACAGAACATAGACACCCAGCAGGGTTTCTACAGCCATTTCCCATTTCAGAATGGAAGTGGGAAGTTGTCATGGTTGATTTTATTACTAAGCTTCCCAGAACAGTGAAGCAACATGATTCCATCATGGTGGTGGTGGATAAATTAACTAAGGAAACACATTTTATCTGAGTGAAGACAAAACAAAAGGTAGAAAATATTACAGAAATATATATGAAGGAAGTTTCTAGGCTACATGGAGTGCCTAAGGAAATAGTTTCATATAGAGATCCAAAGTTTACTTCAAAAATTTGGAAAGGTTTGTTCAAAGGATTTGGAATAAATATAAACCTTAGTACAGTGTATCACCCAGAGTTAGATGGGAAAACAAAGAGGACCAACATGATAATTCAGGGCATGCTTAGAATGTATGTGAAGGATCAGCCATCAAAGTGGGAAGATTATATTAATTTAGTTGAATTTACCTACAACAATGGGTATCGGGCCTCATTGAAAATGAGTCCATTTGAAGCATTGTATGGTAGAAATTGTAACACACCAGTGAGTTGGGATAATCCAAAAGACAGAGCATTTGTTGGGACAAAATTGTTAAAGGAAATGGAAAAGCAGATGACAAGGATAAAATAGAATTTAAAGGCTTCCCAAGATAGGTACAAAATTTATGCAGACAAAAATAGAGTGTTTATGGATTTTAAAGTGGGATAATGTGTGTTTAAAAGTGAAGGCAAAGAGAAGTTTACTAAGATTAGGAAGTTGCCCAAAGTTGGCAACAAGATATTGTGGACCTTTTGAAATCTTAGAAAAGATGGGGCTAGTTGCATACATGCTAGCATTTCCTGCATCGATGAAAGTGCATAATGTATTTCATGTGTCATTGTTAAATAAATATGTACCTGACCCTAACCACATAATTGATTAGAATGTGATCCAGGTGGAGAATGAAGGGGATTTCTGTGTGGAACCGGTATGCATCCTAGACAGGAAATTCAAAGTGCTCAGGAACAAATCCATAGGGATGGTAAAGGTTCAATGGACCTATTATGGTCCTGAAGATGCTACATGGGAGCATGAAGAATACCTGCAAATTTTTGACAATTTTGAGGAAAATGGAATGCAAGACTCCATTTTGAGAAACTAGAGTTCCAAAACCACATTTCAGAGTCCTAGCCAACTATGTTGAGGACCTTGATAAATGAATGGCTCATTCCTTGGGTTAGCCTTGATAAATGGATGTTTCATCCCTTGGGTTATCCTTGATAAATGGATGGTACATCCCTTGGGTTAGCATTAATAAACAAATGGTACATCCCTTAGGTTAACCTTGATAAATGAATGGTGCATTCCTTGGGTCGGTGAGTTAGGAGGAACAAGATATTATGGTTGGACCTGTTGTTGGAGTTGTTAAATTGCAAAATAAAATTTATTTCTAAGTATTGTGATGTAAATTTGCTATATGTATAAAGGCATAGAGTGCACTAAGGACGATGCACAATTGTAGGGGAGGGGGAATGTAACATCCTCACTATAATCCCCAGTTTAATTAATGCTTATGTAGATATAATGTCTGGCTACGACCAAAGCGATGTAATATATGAATTGCATTTCAACATTTTAATAATAAAATGTGATGCCAACTGATAAGGGGACATGGAAAAGAGATGGGGGATGAATTAATCCACAAGAGGGGGGAGTGTCTAGGATAATTTCCAAGAGGGGTCCAAGGGGGAATTACCCATGTATATTAATTCAACCCATTTTCTTAAAAAAATTATTTGTATATGAACCTTCCCATTTCTGATTGAGTGTTCCCAAAGCCAATCATTGAATACATGTAAGAGGGTGGGTCTAAGTCGTCACATCCCATAGTTATTGGGCACATTGGGGTTGAGTACAATAAGCTTGAGGAAGAGTGTGAGTCAAGAAATGCAAGCCAAAGAGAGGAAATTCGTATGGGTAGAGGGGGCAGTTTTAGTTAGTCAAGTTTTGAGCATGAGCAACAAGTAGGGAGCAAGAAGGAGAGCTTGGAGTAGTTGCATCCATAGAGGGATAATTATAGAGCAAGTTGGAGGGTATTTGGAGCATATTGGAGCTGGAAATTGAAGAGCCAAGTTGTCAGGCCTGAAGAGTGAACCCCTGAGTGAGTTGCACTAAAAGAGCAAGTGTTTGTTGTTCTTTTGTTAGTAGTTTTCCTAGCAGCAAGTTCCCTTGAGTTCCTAACTGAGAGATTCCTAGCTACACATGCCATAGAGGCCCTGATAAATGAATGGGATTCCCGAGGGACTGAGATTAGTGAAGGGATACATTCCTTGGGTTGGGAAGGTCAGGAGGAAGAGAGCTGGTGGAAAATCAAGATAGTTGTAGGAAGATATTAGTGGGTTCATGTGAGTTTATGAGTTGTGAGTGGATTGTGAGAGACCACCCTATTTTGTGAATTACTAGGCTTGGCTTGGGGGTGACTAGATGTTGATATTTCGAATAGTCAGTCTATGGTTGGGTGGAACGTCTGTCCCAATAAGTTGGTTGCACAACTCTGGTTTAAAGATTAGTGTTTTATCTTGTTGTTGAGTTATTTGCATGTGTTATTATTGTGCATGAACTCTATGTAAATCATACTTATTTATATGATATTGTAATGAGTTGTTTAACTAGATTTCGTGTTGATTATTAACATGGTGTAGATGCTTATATTTTATGGTTGTAGGCAGTAGCTAAATCTGTTTTAATTCATAGATGAAAGCTACAGGAAATTAGTTAACTGTAAATGAATTAATTTAGTTAGCAGAAATTTCATTCTTATAAGTATTTTGCACCATAATGTCCCTCGGATGCACTGGGGGACGTTATAGATATGATATCTAAGGTGCTCATTTGACATTACAAGATTCACTTTCCCTTAGGTCCTCTTTCCTCCCCACCTCTAGTGGAATTATAGCCCTCTTGTTCACATGTTCTCACAACCAGCATGGACCATTTCATATCATATTATAAACATTAGTATTTACATAGCTTGCATCCACCATGACAAGCCTATCACACGATCCATAAAAATACAAGCACACATGTACCTAGCCAATCACTAGTCAAGCCTTGGACTTGAACTTTGCACAATGAATCCATACTAGAATTTTTACAATTTATATATAGTATAATTCAATATATTTCAAGGGTCAAAATTGGGACTTCACATATGAACACAATCTTTCCTATTAACATTAAAAGAAAATTTGTGGGAGAGATAAGACATTAAACTTTATAATCCCATGCTTGTACTCACTGCTTTATTATTCTACTATTTCAAATTATTTGTTGTGATTAGAAAAATGTTAGTGTTATAATTGTAATGATAAATTGACTATAGTGTCTTGACAAGTTGTTGTTATTGATAAATTGATGTGCTCAATATGCACATATGTTTTTTTGTTTGACATATCCACAAGTTAATTATTTGGCATCCCCAATGAACTATTGTGATAGATGTGTTTTCCCATTACAATGGTTAATATTATGTTAGTGATCATAAGGGCTAGGGATCATAGTGGTTACAGGTTAAGATGTGTAATGGGTTAATGTCATAGTTAATGTGTTAGGTAGCATAATGTGTTTAGGGTCATAGTGGTTAGGAGTTATAGTGTGTGCATAGTTAAAATGTATTATGAGTCAATCATGTTAGGGGTCATACTATGTCTAGGGTCATAATGGCACCATAGTGGTTAATAGTTAAGGTGTGTCAATGGTTCTAAGGTGGTTCAAGGTCAAAATAGTCAAAGGTAAAAGTGTGTTAAAGGTTTTATGGTGTGACAAGGTCAAAATAATTCATTAACGTGTGTCAATGGATTATTGTTTTAAGCATTGTAGTGTATTTGAGGTCGTAGTGATTATGGGTTACAATGCATTAGAGTGTTTTAAGTGTGTTCAAGGTTAAAGTGTGATTCAGGAGCATCGCCTTCAAAGTCAAAATGCAAGTGTGGAGGAAAAGGAATGACATATCAACAAATGACAGAATTTCAAATCAGAAATTAACTCGGAATTAAACCGGGTTGTTGAGATATTTTGTAAACAACATTTTAAAAATGTAACTTGTTTGTAAAGTCGTGAAGGACTGTAAGGGATTGTAGATATTGAGTGTTGACTCTTATCTGGAAACAATTGTTAGTTATTGTAATAGGACAGAGTAGGTAACCGCTAAGAGTTTGACAGGATAGGTTGCAGATAGGACAAGAGAGCTCGTGGAGCCAGTCCTTAGATAGATTTTATTGTCGCATTGTAATAGGATAGATAGAAAAGAGAGAAGAAGATAGAGATCTAAGAGATCATTAGAATAGAGTAGAGTAGAAGAAACACTATGTAATTTGTTTTCGTGAATGAATAGAACAGACAAAATTGTCCCAAATCCTTGGACTCTATTCATTTGATGTATGGATGAATAATGTTATATTTTGTGTATGTGATTTATTTCAGTTCGTTCATGTATGATTGTTCGAGAGATTGATTGTATGAGTTCGTGATGAAATTGGATGAGTTTCAATTGTTTCTCTTCTGACACTCATATGCAAGGTGTGCATCTCGAACGTAAGGAGTGCGTCGACTGAGTCTTGGAGTGACTCAGAGAAGTTTAGAGAGAACAAAGGAAACTTAAACCAGGTGCAAGGTGTGCATAGCTTCAAGAAGCGATCGGGTGTCGAAGAACCTAGAACAGAGAAATCCAAGTGGGCAAGAAGAATTTGTTTTCAAGAAATACTTCAAACTGAGTTATCGAAATCCCAATAACGCAAGGTCTATGTGGGAAATAGAAATCCAGTTAAGGACAAAGCTCAAAAGGGATAACACTTTCAAAAGTGTTAACGAGATCCAAGAATCAGACTCAAAGGAGGAGAAAAGGTTCGAAACCTTTGAACACTTAGGAAATATTCTAAGTCACAGAGAACTCAGAAGCTCAAGAGGAGGAGCAACAGTGGACGTTGGACCACTGTGTAAAAGATCAACAGTTGTCTGATCAAGGTAAGGTGCACGAGCCTTAGCGCTTCTCACACAGAGGAGAGAGAAACCTCACTAGGGTTAAGAACTGATATTTCTAAAGCCCGAAGAACCAGAAACCCCGAAATAGAATCTTAGTCGTCCGATCGCAGGAACAGATCTGAGCCGTCAGATTTTTCAGGGTAAACTTCAAGCGTCAGATCACCAGAGTGGATCTGAACCATCAGATATCACGAGTTCATAATGAGGCGAGTTTGAAACTTGAGACTCCCGAAGAATGAAGGGTTTGAGAGTAGAAGAAAATCTGGACCGTTAGATCCAGAAGGGTACGTGTCGGCGGGTCGTGAGATCCAGAGGAAGGAAAAAGGTGAAAGGTTGAAATATCCGAAGCCTGAATAGTCGAAGAGTTGTGAGCCATCAATCTTCGAGGGGACACTTTTAAATAGATCATGAGCTTCGGGAAAATTGAAGTGGGTTTTCAGTTTGAGAACTGAGATTGCCGAAGTGTGAAGATCCGAAGTAAAATCTGGGCTATGAGATCTAAGGGAGACATGGCGTGAATTTGTGAACTTGGTAAGGTCTTGAAGTGGTTCATAACCGTTGGATTCGGATGAGACGTGGGGCACATCTGTGAATTCCAAATAAATACCCAAAGTAATCATCGATTCTCAGATCAGGAGGACATGCATCAGTGGATCACAGACTCCGGGTAAAAGCCATTGGGAAAAGGAAGTTTGATATTTGAGATCTCAGAAGTCTGGAGACCTGAAGGAGATCTCGACTGTCAATCAAGTAGAGGGTCACAGGACCATCGATCTGATTTGAAAGGTCGAACATCCAAAGTGGGAGCAGAACCATTGATCAAGCAAGACAGGTGTCAGCAGATCGTGAGTTCCAGAAGATTTGAGTACTGAGGAAAGTTGGGTTTGATATTTCAAAACCCTGAAGTCTGGAGTTGAGAAGGAGATCACAGTCATTGATTGAAGGAGGGGAAGATATAGTCCATAGATTCGAAAGGTACAGATCTGAACCGTCGATTTAGACGTTATCGTCAAGATCATGAGATCGATGATCCCGTAGAATTGCGGGGATAGGAGTTACGCGAAACTTAAAATATCGAGGGTGGGCCACAATCCAAACTATGGTTTCATCGGGAGGACACGTGGAGGCTTGAGTAGGATTGCAGGCCCAAAAGTATTTTGACTTAAAACCACTTGTAGTCGTGCCCACAATCATGTGGTCATCGCCAAGGTCACATCAAGAGGGGGCTTATCAGAAAAAGGAGCTAATGCCCGATACTCTGATATTTCGCAGGAGAGCAAAAGGGAGGGTTGTGGGTGCCATTAAAACCTACAACAAGAAGCTGAAAGGGCCTGTGTTTATTCACAAAAGGTAACCATTAAGGTTTCATAGAGTCACTCGACTCTAGAATCGAAGATCCAAGACCGAGAGGTCGCACAGCCCTATGGGGGAGTAGTGGGGTTGTACCAGGTGGTATCAAAGTTGATATTGAGTTTGTTTGTAGATAGAAAGAAAAGGAGAAAGGAGGTAAGTTGATATCAATTGTGGTATCAAGAAAATTTTATTTATGCTTGTAGGTGACGCAATGAAATCATGCCACCCAAAAGGTGTAGAGAGAATGTAGAAATTGAACAAGAAATGAGGCGACTCTGAATGAGATTGGACACAATGGAAACAATGCAGAGAAGAGAACCAAACACTAGAGATATCAGTGAAGTTGAGAGCAAAGAAATAGAGTTCGAAGAAAGTGTAGCAGAGGATGTTGCAAAAGATCGCTTGATAAAATTTGTTTCAAAGATAGGAGCCAGAGCGAGAATAGAGGTACCAATGTATGAAGGCAATTTAGAAGTTGAAGAATTGTTAGATTGGGTACATGCTATGGTCAAATAATTCGATTATGAAGATATCGAAGAAGATAATATGGTGAAGCATGCAGTGACAAGACTGAAAGGTCATGCAGCGCTATGGTGGGATGAACTACAAGACGAACGTAGGAGCAGTGGTAAGCAAAAAATTAAAAACTCGGATAGGATGGTAGCCAAGATGAAGGCAAAATTTATTCTGAAGGACTATCAAATCAATATGTTTGGAATATTACAAAACCTGAGACAGAAGATCTTATCAGTGAAGGAGTACACTGAGGAATTTTACAAACTGAACATCAGGGCTGGACAAAAAGAAAATGAGGATGAAAAGACAGTTAGATATATCAATGGGCTGAGATATGAAATCCAAGACGAGATCAACATGATGTCGGTTAGTATAGTCGAGGATGGTTATCAAGCATCCTTGAAAGATGAAGAGAAATTGGCCAGGAAGCAAATCCAACGAAGCAGAGGAGGAAACTCAAGCAGAGCTAAGGGAACTACCAAAGAGAAGTTCCAGAAGTAGAAGCATGAAGCTGACAAACAACATAGTCACCATGAGAAAGGTGGAAGTTCTAAGGAAGGACAACATGGTGGAAGAATTTTGTTTTCCAGAGGATGAGGAAGAGCTAGAGGATGCGTAGCAAAATGTTATACCTATGGAAAACAAGGAACAAGTCTTGGGAATGTCCCGAAAAAAAGTATGAAGGAGGAGGTGAAGCACATGTTTCTAAAGCATAGAAGCATGTGGAAGCAGAAGAAGCAGAAGGAGGAAAGAACCTCATGATGAGAAAGATTCTTCTTAAACCAGAGAAGGAGATGGAGGAACCATTTCAGTGAACAAGTCTGTTCAGAGTTGCTTGCAAGACAAAATGCATAGTTTGCAAGGTGATTATAGACAGTGGGAGCATTGACAATCTAGTATCCACAGAGATGGTGGAGAAACTGGAATTGAAGACAACTGCACATCCAAACCCGTACAAGGTATCATGGTTGCAGAAAGGACATCAAGTAATGGTAAGTCAACAATGCCAAGTTGAATTTAAAATAGGAGGTTATAGGGATGAAATATTATATGACGTAATTCCTATGGATGTCTGTCATATTTTATTGGGAAGATTGTGGTAGTTTGACAAAAAAGTTATTCATGATGGGAGAAAGAATGCTTATACCCTAGAAAATACTAGTAGGACACATATGTTGTTACCAATCGAAGACAAAGAGAAAAAGAGGGAAGCTAGTTCAAGTATACTTCTCATGAATGGGAAGGAACTCTTGAAAGAAGTCAAGAAGGAAAAAGAAATGTAGTTTGTTGTAGTGAGGAATCCTAGAGTTATCATTACGAATACTTCTATGGAAGATTTGCTTGAAGAAATCCAGGAATTGTTAGAAAAATTTGCTGACATAGTAGTGGATGAGTTACCTCACTCATTGCCACCCATCATGAGTATAAGCCATCATATTGACCTTATTCCAGGAGCTAGTTTACCAAACAAAGCATCTTATAGGTTGACACCTAGAGAGAATGAGGAAGTCAAAATTCAAGTCTAAGAGTTGTTGGATAAAGGTTTAGTCAGGGAAAGCCTAAGCCCATGCGCAGTACCAACTGTGTTAAGTCCAAAGAAGGATGGAGGATGGAGAATGTGTATAGATTCCCGAGCCATCAACAAGATAACCATTAGGTACAGATTTCCTTTACCGAGGATGGATGATTTGATGGATTGTTTGAGTGCAGCAATCTATTTTTCCAAGATATACTTGAAGAGTGGATATCATCAAATAAAAATGAGAGAGAGAGAGATGAATGGAAAACAACATTCAAGAAAAATGAAGGATTGTTTGAATGGTTGGTCATGTTGTTTGGGTTGACAAATGCACCAAGCACATTTATGAGATTGATGAATGAAGTATTGAAAGACTTCATAGGGAAATTTTCCATAGTATGTCTGGATGAAATACTAATCTTCAGTAAGACAAAGGGAGAACACTTAAGACATCTGACAACAGTGATGGAAAAGTTGCAGCAGGAAAAATTGTTGATAAATCTGAAGAAAAGATCTTTTATGAATAAGGAACTCATATATTTGGGTTTCGTGATCTCTTAAAATGAATTAAAGATGGATCTAGAAAAGGTGAGAGAAATCAAAGAATGGACATCGCCAAGCAGCATATTTGAGGTAAGAATTTTTCATGGGTTAGCAAGATTTTATAGAAAGTTTATCAGAAATTTCAGTGGAATATGTGCACCCATGTTGGACACTGTGAAGAAGAAACACAAGTCTTTTAGTTGGACAGAGGAATATGAAAAAGGTTTCAAAGTGTTGAAGGAGAAGATCACAGAACAACCAATTCTGGTCTTGCCATATTTTGGAAAAACATTTCATGTGAGATGTGATGCGAGTGGATTAGCCATTGGAGCAATCTCGAGTCAGGATAATAGGCCAGTTGCTTATTTCAGTGAGAATTTGAATGACGCTAAGAAGAATTATTCCACGTATGAAAAAAAAAATTATGCAGTGATTCAAGCTTTGAATAAGTGGAGACACTATCTAATTCCCAAACAATTTGTCTTGTATAGTGATAACCAAGCTTTGCAGTTTATTACTAGGCAAGAAAAGTTGAATCACAAACATGCTAAATGGGTAGAATTTATGCAGAACAAAGTTGCAGATGCTTTGAGCAGAATGAGTTTGATTGTACAGGAATTCCAATTGGATACCTTAGGGTTTCAACACCTCAAGGAGATGTATAAAGAAGACGCAGATTTTAAGGAAGCTTATGAGGCATGCAAGAATCCTTTATTGGGAGACAGAAACCCGTGGACTGAGTATTTGATCTAGGATGGATTATTGTTCAAGGGAATCCAATTGTGCATACTGAAATGCTCAATGAGAGATAATTTGTTGAAGGAGAAACATAGCGGATGTTTAGTTGGACATTTTGGTCACGATAAGACATTTGCACAGCTGAGTAATTTTTATTATTGGTCGAGCATGAGAGCAGAGGTGAAAAAGTTTTTGAACAAATGAAGAATTTGTCAATATGCAAAAGGAAGACAATAGAACATTGGTTTGTATCATCCATTACCAATTCCAGAAAGGTCGTGGGATGAAATCAGTATGGATTTTGTTTTTGGATTGCCTAGAACTCAAAAAGGGAGTGATTCCATATTTGTTGTGGTGGAAAAATTTTTAAAAATGGAACATTTCATACCATGCCAGAAGACAAACGATGCTACACACATAGCCAATTTGTTTTTCAAAGAAGTAGTGAGACTACATGGATTCGAGGAGCATAGTCTCAAACAGGGACACCAAATTTGTAGGACACTTTTGGAGGACTCTATGGAAAAGGATGGGGATGAACTTGTCCTTTAGTTCAGGATATCACCCTTAGACAGATGGACATATTGAAGTAGTAAACATGAGTCTAGGAAACTTGTTGAGAAGTTTAGTCACTGAGCAAGGTCGTTAATGGGATCAGATTCTGGCACAAGCAGAATTTGGATTCAACAATTCAGTGAACATGAGCACAGGGAAAATTCCATTTGAAATTGTGTATGGTATACAACCAAGAGGGATTACAGAGTTGAGAGATCAAAATCAAGATGATTTCAGAAGTGCTGGAGAAGAGGATTTTGCAGCAGAAATGCAAAAAATCCATGACAGAGTCAGAGAACAGTTATAGAACAGCAGCCAAAAATACAAGAGCAGAGTTGATCAAAAGAGGAGAGAACTTCAATTCGAAGTTGGAGATGAAGTTTTATCTCATTTGACAAAAGAAAGGTTTCCAAGGGGAATGTATAACAAGTTGAAGATGAAGAAGATAGGACCATGCAGGATCAGAAAATTTGCAGCCAATGCTTATGAAATTGACTTTCCAGACAATGTTGGGATATCACCAATATTCAATGTAGCAGACTTGTATCCTTACTGGAGAGATGAAGCAGGAGAATCAGATGATCAGAAAGAAGTTCAGTGGGAAGAACAATTGCCCACAGCAGAAAAACCTTAGATGGAGAAAATCATTGAATAGCTAGATGGAAAGAAGACCAGGAGAAAGACATATCATGAATATCTAGTGAGGTGGAAAGATCATCCAATGGAAGATGCAAGTTGTGTCACAGAACCTAATATTTTGAAGCATGGAAAGACAGTGCAGGAGCTCATGGATAGGAGTCCCTAAAAATTTTAACCAGAGGAGTATGATGCAGGTGCATCACCTTCAAAGTCAAAACGCAAGTGTGGAGGCAAAGGAACAACATCTCAGCAAATGACAGAATTTCAAATTAGATATTAACTTAGAATTAAACCGGGTTGTTGAGATATTTTGTAAACATCATTTTCAAAATGTAACTTGTTTGTAAATTCATGAAGGACTGTAAGGGACTGCAGATATTGAGTGTTGACTCTTATCTGGAAATAATTGTTAGTTATTGTAATAGGACAGAGTAGGTAACCGCTAAGAGTTTGATAAGATAGGTTGGAGATAGGACAAGAGAGCTCGTGGAGCCAATCCTTAGATAGATTTCATTGTTTCATTGTAATAGGATAGATAGAACAAAGAGAAGAAGATAGAGATCCAAGATATCAGTAGAACAGAGTAGAGTAGAAGAAACACTATGTAATTTGTTTTCATGAATGAATAGAACAGACAGAATTGTCCCAAATCCTTGGAATGTGTTCATTTGATGTATGGATGAATGAATGTTATATTATGTGTATGTGATTTATTTCAATTCATTCATGTATGATTGTTCGAGAGATTGATTGTACGAGTTCATGAAGAAACTAGATGAGTTTCAATTGTTTCTCTTCTGACACTTGTATGCAAGGTGTGCATCTCGAATGCAAGGAGTGCGTCGACTGAGTCTCGGAGTGACTCAGAGAATTTTAGAGAGAACAAACGAAACTTAGACCAAGTGCAAGGTGTGCACAACTTCAAGAAGTGACCGAGCGTTAAAGAACCCAAAACAAAGAACGCCAGGTGGGCGAGAAGAATTTCTTTTCAAGAAATCCTTCGAACGGAGTTATCGAAATCCTGATAATGCAAGGTGTGCGTGGGAAATCGAAATTTGGTTAAGGAAAAATATCAGAAGGGATAACACTTTGACAAGTGTTAATGAGATCCAAGAGTCGGACTTGAAGGAGGAGCAAAGTTTCGAAACCTTTGAACACTTAGGAAATCTTCTAAGTCACAGAGAACTCAGAAGCTGAGGAGGAGGAGCGACAGTGGACGTTGGACCACTGTGTAAAAGATCAACAGTCGTCTGATCAGGGTAAGGTGCACGAGCCTTAGCGCTTCACACAGAGAGGAGAGAGAAACCTCACCAAGGTTGAGAACTGAGATTTTCGAAGCCCGAAGAGACCAAAACCCCGAAGTAGAATCTCAGTCGTCCGATCGCAGGAACAGATTTGAGCCATGAAATTGTTCAGGGTAAAATTCAAGTGTAACACCCTGTTTCCCCCAGCTTGTAAATATAACTGGACTGGCCAAGCACTATGGAAAACTCATAAATGTGAATATGTGATGTAAATGGACCTTGAGGAAAAGGTCAATGAATGTGAATAACATTTTGAATTTATTGCAGGACTGCTGAGAGGGGATGTGCAGAAAAAGAGACCACGATGGCGGTGGAGGGCACCTGGGAAGGTGGCGTTAACTTCCACTAAGAATGAATACCGTATTTGGACTCCACTGGCCTGGAGAACCAAAAGCGGCTCGCTGGCCCTGAATTAAATATCTCGCAGGCTGGTGGGTAGATGGTTTAATGAGGGATGGGAGGTGAAACTCCCATCCGTAGAGCTGTCAGGCCTGATCAGTGCGAGGGTAATCACGCCACACGCAACCTCGCAAGAGGATAAGGCGTGGGGGTAGAAACAATTGCGGGGGCAGACGCGAGGGGAGAGCTCTAGCAACACGCAGAGTGAGTGATAGCAAAGAGGAAGGATTGCAACCTTCGCTCCTGGTCACTGGAAAATGGAGACGCAGTTTCACAACATCGTGGTCTCAGCTCGGGGGTAGTTGGTGGTAAATCCGCTGGGAGTCACTAAGCCTACGGTTGGGTGGAAACGAGCACCCCTCTCAGCAGTCACACCCACTTCTGATGCTATTTCTGATAAGTGTTTTTCATATTGCACCTTGAAATTCATATGTTGACATATATGCTCATAAACTGTGAAATTGTGAATGATTACAGTATAAGAATGTATGTGCAGTGTTTTGATAAGAAATGGTAGATATATGCTTATAATAGAAAAACCATGCATGGCTTATGATTGATAAGTGAATGTAATTATGCGCAAGTCGAACCAAGTCAGACTTCCAGTCCATTCTCGGGAACTTGTTTCCCCTTATCTGTCTCCAGGAATTCCCCGGAATAGACCCCTTCACAGGGATTCCCTCCTTGGAGAGGTTTACCAAGAACCTAGAAAAAGGACTTGAATGTGCAAGTCTTAACAACCCTGTACGAGGAGGAATGACCCTCTTAAAATCCTGAAGTAACAGCGTAGGGATAAGCATCAATCAATGGACGAGATCCCGTCAGAAGATTCCCGGGTCATTCACAATCGTTAGATTGACGAAAGAAACAAGGGCGCTACATACCTTGCCCCTTTTCCTCTACCTTCGTGAATAGTGAGGAAATCGGGACCGTAGATCCCCAAGGTCTGTGGGAATATCTGGACCGTTGGTCTCTTTTCTCGTCAAGAGATAAGTAAGAGAGTACACGGCGTGGGATTGATCTGAGTCGTTAGATCTTATCTAGAAAAACACAACAACTGTTGAATCCGTTAAGAGATGCATGAGGGTTAAGCCCTCGTAAACGGGAGGTTGAAAGTCATGACGAGAGGCGTGGCCATCGGGATATCGGCATTCGTGAAATCGGGAGTCACGATGACATGAGATCGAGAATTTTCATAGTGAAAAATCCCGGACTCAATCTGAGTCATCCATCATTGGAGGACACGTGGGTAAGACCGAGAGCCCGTCGGTATTTCAGATATCGAAGGGACATGATGTCGAAGTATTCCAGCAGCGGAAACTCCTAAATCGCAAGAAGCGATCAGGACCATCCATCTTAGGAGGACGCGTGGCAGCAATCGGAGCTTTCGGGAAAAGTCCCAAAAGGAAAATCATCCATCAGGAAATTGGGAATCCCGTGGACAAGATGTTAGGATATTTAGACACTTAGGAGTTAGTTAAGATCTACTTGGTCTAATATGTCGTTAGGTAAAAGTGTGTTTCTTTAGTATGCATTAGTATGCATTTGTAGTTAGGAAATCCGACGGTCACGATATGTTCCCGCCATA
>ML777628.1:332979-344570 GCA_009831015.1 Picea engelmannii | reverse complement strand
TGTGTTCTCGAACACAAGAAGTCCATACACTTCGAAATTGCGAAGTCCGGAATCCCGACAAAGTGAAAATCATCCACTGTAGGGCCAGTTGTCATCATATCGGCATATTAGGATTCGACGGATCGTGAATCCTGAGGACGAGTACATTTCGACAGTGGAAAGTCCGAAAACCTGACAGGAGATAAGGCTGCGGTCTTGTGAGATAGTGGTCACGTGGGCCAAGAGTTCAGCCAGGAGGGCTAACACGTAAGGGACCATATCGGTAAATTGGCTCATCGGAAATCGAGGATTCAAGAGACAGGGAACTCTTGACATCGGGGATCCCGAAACCCCGAAAACCGAAAGTGTATGCATTTTCCATTGTGGAAAGAGTAGCGGTTGTATGTAAAGGCCATGACCGTCGATCTCGGTGGAGGGTCATCGTTGTCCAACGAAGGGACATGTGGTTGCCGGTCAATGTTTCGGCATCCAGGGATTCAAAAAGGCAAGAAACCTTTCCTTCGCGAGTCACGAAATCCCGATACTCGAAATCCCGTGGACCGTTGGATCCATGCTCCTAAGAGCCATCGATCTCTTACACGACTTTCCATATTCGAATTCGGAGATTTGAATGACGAAGAGTCTTGGAGTCATTGCATTTCGAACTCCCGAGTACCGAAACCCCGAAAGGATCCATATCGTTGGATCAGGGGAGGCTTACGGTCGTCGATCTTCCTTTGGAGGGAAAATTTGGTGACCTCGAAAGTTTCGGGGATTTGAACGGGGAAATGTAGAAGTTGGTCATCGCGATTCCCCGAATAGTGAAAAGCCGACAAGCTCTTGGCTAGCTCAAGTGCGTGGACACCGCATAGGGTCACGTAGACAGGACCCCAAGAGAGAAACTTGCCCCCCGCTAGCCCCGTCGTGGTTCGGCGCTTCGCGGTTCCAAGCTTCGGGGTTTTGCAGAGTCGAGCGACTCGACGTTCCAGTAGCACTAAGTCGCAAAGTGAGAAAAGACGTAGTGTTGATTCGGCCCGTAGTCGTGAAATACAGCCACATGGAGGTGGAAAAAGGAAAGAGCTAGCCTGTGCTAAGCCCCATAGGACTTCGGGGATTTTGACTGTTGAGGAATCAATGTAAAAGTTTGGTTTTGAGTAGCGGGTGTGTGACATCAAGCGTCGGATCACCAAAGTGGATCTAGGCCGTTAGATATCGTGAGTTCATAAGGAGGCTAGTTTGATACTTGAGACTCTCGAAGCATGAAGGGTCGGAGAGCCAAAGAAAATTTGGACCGTTAGATCCAGAAGGGTATGTGTCAGCGAGTCGTGATATCCAGAGGAAGGAAAAAGGTGAAAGGTTGAAATACCCGAAGCTCGAATAGTTGAAGAGTCATGAGCCATTGATTTGTGAGGGGACACTTGTCAACAGATCGTGAGCTCTTGGAAAATTGAAGTGGGTTTTCAGTTTGAGAAATGAGATTGTCGAAGTGTGAATCCCGAAGACCCGAAGTAAAATCTAGGCTGTGAGATCTAAGGGAGACATGGCGTGAATCTGTGAACTCCAGGTAAGGTCCCAAAGTGGTCCATAACCGTTGGATTCAAATGAGACGTGGTACACATATGTGAGTTCCAGGTAAATACCCAAATTAATCCTCAATCGTCAGATCAGGAGGACACACATCAGTGGATCACAGACTCTGGGTAAAATCCATTGGGAAAAGGAAGTTTGAGATTTGAGATCTCAGAAGTCCAGAGACCCGAAAGAGATCTCGATCGTCGATCAAGAAGAGGGTTGTAGGACCGTTGATCTGAGTTGAAAGGTCGAACATCTGAAGTGGGAGCAGAACCGTTGATCAAGCAGGATAAGTGTCAGCAAATCATGAGTTCTGGAAAATTTGAGTATGGAGGAAATTTGGGTTTGAGATTTCAAAACCCTGAAGTCCAAAGTTGTGAAGGAGATCGCATTCATTGATTGAAGGAGGAGCAGATCTAGTCCGTAGATTTGAAAGGTGCAGATTTGAACTGGTGATTCAGACGTTATCGTCAAGATTGTGAGATCAACGATCCTGTAGCATTGTGGGGACAGGAGTTGTGCGGAGTTTAAAATATCGAGGGTAGGTCACAATCCAAACCATGGTTTCGTCAGGAGGACATGTGGAGGCTTGAAGAGGATTACGGGCCCAAAAGTAGTTTGACTTCAAACCACTTGTAGTCGCGCTTGCAATCATGTGGTCATCGCCAAGGTCACATCAAGAGGGGGCTTATCAGAAAAAGGAGCTAACGCCCGACACTCTGAGCTTTCGCAGGAAAGCGAAAGGGAGGGTTGTGGGTGCCATTAAAACCTGCAACAAGAAGCCAAAAGGGCCTGTGTTTAGTCATAGAAGGAAACCATAAAGGTTTCAGAGAGTCACTCAACTCTATAATCGGAGATCCAACACTGAGAGGTCGCACAGCCCTATGGGGGAGTAGGGGGGCTGCATCAAAGTGTGTTACATGTCAAGGATCATAGGGATAGGTTTATAGTGGATAGATATCAATATGTTAATGTGTTAGGGGATAATCGTGTAATGGGTCATAGGAGATAGTGGTAAAAGTGTGTCTAGGGTCATAAAGTTAATCATCAGGGTGTCTACATGATAAGGGTACAATCAAGAACATATATGATCCCTATATACACATATATATGGTTTCATAAACCTAATACTTTTTATGTTTTTAAATAGGTATTTACCATGGTGGTAAATACCTATGTTAAGAAAAACAACCTAGTAACCTTCCATGGGTCATTGTGTGTTGAGGGGCATAGTCGATAGGGGTTATAATGCACTAAGGTATTAGTGTGTTTAGAATCAAAATGTGTTAAGGGAAGATTGTGTCATGGATCATAGGGACTATGGGTCATAGTGGTTAGGGAACAACATGTGCTAATGGGATTGGGTTTATATGTGTCATAGTATGTTCAGTGTAATTCTATTATAGGGTAATATCATACTACAATGTTGGTGTGTTATGGGTCAAAGTATATTAAGATATTATTGTGCCAAGGGTCATACTATGTCTAAGGCCGGAATGGTTAAGGGTTAAGGTGTGTTAAGGGTGTTAAGGTGGGTCAAGGTAAACAAAATTAAGGGTCAAGGTGTTAAAGGAAAAATAGTTCATTAAGGTGTGTTAATGGGTAGAGAGTTAGGAATCATGGACCAGTGCTTGATGTCATAATGGGTAGGGGTTATAACATACTAGGGTGTCAGTGTGCTAAGGGTCAAATTGTGTTAGTGAATGATTTTTCTAGGGAAATACAGATTTAGGGATTAAGGTGTGCTAATGGGTTAGGGGAGATAAGAGTTAGGGATTAAGGTGTGCTAATGGGTTAGGTTGTTAGGAATCATAGTGTGTTCACAGTCATAATGGTTAGGGGTTATAGTGTATTAGAGTTTCAATGAGTTTGGGTTTAAAGTGTTTTAGGAGACAATTGTGTCAAGGGTCATCCTATGTCTATGGTCATAATGGTTAATATTCAAGGTGTTTCAAGGATGCAAATAAGGGTCAAGTTCAAACAAGTCAAAGCCAAGGTTTGTTAAGGCCTTCCAAGCTCAAAATGTTTCATCAAGGTGTATTAATGGGTTAGGGTGTGTCGGTGTGTCGGTGTTTAAATAGTTAAGGGTCAAGCTTGTTAAGCATGTTAAGGTGTGTTAAGGCATGTCAAGGTCAAAATAGTTCTCTAATGCTTGTTAATGGGTTTGACTAGTAAGCATCATACTATTTTTGGGTTCATAGTGGTTAGGATTTATAACATAATAGGTTACTAATATGTTTAGGGTCAAATGTGGTAGGGGATTATTGTGTTAAGGGTCACAAGTGATCAAAGTCATAGTGGTTAGGGGTGAAGACATGAGAATGAGTTAGTATGTTAGGTGTCATAGTGTGTTGAAAGCCACGGTGGTTAGGGTTTATAATGTACTTGGGTGTTAGTGTGTTCAAGATTAAAGTGGGTTAGGAGACAATTGTGTTAGCCTTGTTTGGGATTAAAGTGTGTTAGTAGATAATTGTGTTTGGGATTAAAGGGTACTAAGGTGGTTAAAAGAAAAAAAGGGTAAATATGTTTCAAGGTTGTTAGAGTGTGTAAAGGTAAAAAGAGTGTGTTAAGGTGTGTTAATGTGTTAGTGTCTTATGCAATGTGTTAGGGTATTATGGAACATAATGTGTTAGGAGTTATTGATTAAGCTATGGGTCAATATGTTATAGTGTTAGGAAATGATAATGTGGAGGGTCACAGGGGAAAGGGGTCATAGTGTATCTATTGTGATAATAGTTAGGGATCAAGGTGTATGCATGTCAAGGGAACAACTAATATAGTAAAACATTTTCATGATGATAGGGATTAAGGTGTATGCATGTCAAGGGAACAACTAATATAGTAATACATTTTCGTGATGATAAATATAAAGAAGAGGAAAATGAAAATGAAAATGATGACAATATCACTTTGACAAGATGGTGTAATAACAAGAGAAATAATAAATACTTTACAAAATAGCAAACACTTAAAGGATGTATGACCATTGATAAAGATGCATTGAATGACATAAATGTGTATGAAAATGTAATTGAAGATTTTTACATTTAACAATTCCTCAATAAATTTGCATATTTAAAAGTTATTATATGATCATAAAAAAAATTAATATGAATATATTAATGGTTTGAATAACTGTAATGATTTTTTTTTCAATGATTCATCATTATTTTGCATTCCACAATAATAATAACTTAATATAAGGATTTTATTTCCATTTTTGTTTCACTTATTTGTATATCTATCAAAATGTTTTAATTGAGTAGTGTTTTAGTAATCAACCAAAATAAAACTTTAAATTAAAAAATAAAAATAAATAAAAAATAAAATAAATAAAAAATAAATAAAAAAAATAAAAAATAAAAAATAAAACTTGTCTTAAGCATAGTTCCAAGTTATACAAAACATGATTAACCTCCACTATAATTTTTCTATAGACATGTTTATTGTTTACTACATACAAACATGAAATTGTGTTTTTTTATGATATTAGTATTATCAATTATGTTAAAAGAAAAAATAATCATTTATCCTTAATTAAAATCAATTAAGACATTCCACATGAATTGTGCCCTGCCCTACTTATCATATTTTCCCCAACTTTCTCTCCCTCTTCTTCCCTCTCCCTCCTATAACTCATCCGAATGTAATACTAAATCAAAGAATTAAAAAACATAATGTGCCAAGTCTTTCATTTAGTAAACAATGATCCATATTTTTCAATGTAATACCAAATCAAAGAATTAAAAAGCATAGTGTGCCAACTCTCTCATTTAGTAAACAATTATTCATATTTTTCAATGTAATACCAAATCAAAGAATTAGAAAGCATAACAACTCTCTCATTTAGTAAACAATGATCCATATTTTTCAATTTCCATTAAAAAAAAAAAATATTAACCCATTCAATCACATAACCAAATTTCAGAGAAATAGTCCACACATTCAATCATATCACCAAAATGGTACATAAATTGAGAAAATGGTCTACTGATTTATCAATATTCAGAGTAAATAAATTATAAATACAATTTAGGACCTCTCTGCTCTGGTCCCTAATTGGCTCTCAACCTACTCTCTGATTTGATACAATGACTGTATTATGATGATTTTGCAACTCATTGGTTAGATTGCAAACCCTGGTCCTCATTCCATGTTGCTGAATATGATTTGACTTTTAGAGCTCTGCATTAAGGGTAACCTGCCAACCACGTTTTGGTCCACTGCTGTGGATTGAAAAGTACACCAGAGGCACTTTGGTCGGCGCGCCTCTAACTATTACTACCTGCTCTGCTAACAAAACAAAGACTAATCTGTCATCTTCTGCACGGAATATTTCCACATTTTANGAAAAAAAGGGTAAATATGTTTCAAGGTTGTTAGAGTGTGTAAAGGTAAAAAGAGTGTGTTAAGGTGTGTTAATGTGTTAGTGTCTTATGCAATGTGTTAGGGTATTATGGAACATAATGTGTTAGGAGTTATTGATTAAGCTATGGGTCAATATGTTATAGTGTTAGGAAATGATAATGTGGAGGGTCACAGGGGAAAGGGGTCATAGTGTATCTATTGTGATAATAGTTAGGGATCAAGGTGTATGCATGTCAAGGGAACAACTAATATAGTAAAACATTTTCATGATGATAGGGATTAAGGTGTATGCATGTCAAGGGAACAACTAATATAGTAATACATTTTCGTGATGATAAATATAAAGAAGAGGAAAATGAAAATGAAAATGATGACAATATCACTTTGACAAGATGGTGTAATAACAAGAGAAATAATAAATACTTTACAAAATAGCAAACACTTAAAGGATGTATGACCATTGATAAAGATGCATTGAATGACATAAATGTGTATGAAAATGTAATTGAAGATTTTTACATTTAACAATTCCTCAATAAATTTGCATATTTAAAAGTTATTATATGATCATAAAAAAAATTAATATGAATATATTAATGGTTTGAATAACTGTAATGATTTTTTTTTCAATGATTCATCATTATTTTGCATTCCACAATAATAATAACTTAATATAAGGATTTTATTTCCATTTTTGTTTCACTTATTTGTATATCTATCAAAATGTTTTAATTGAGTAGTGTTTTAGTAATCAACCAAAATAAAACTTTAAATTAAAAAATAAAAATAAATAAAAAATAAAATAAATAAAAAATAAATAAAAAAAATAAAAAATAAAAAATAAAACTTGTCTTAAGCATAGTTCCAAGTTATACAAAACATGATTAACCTCCACTATAATTTTTCTATAGACATGTTTATTGTTTACTACATACAAACATGAAATTGTGTTTTTTTATGATATTAGTATTATCAATTATGTTAAAAGAAAAAATAATCATTTATCCTTAATTAAAATCAATTAAGACATTCCACATGAATTGTGCCCTGCCCTACTTATCATATTTTCCCCAACTTTCTCTCCCTCTTCTTCCCTCTCCCTCCTATAACTCATCCGAATGTAATACTAAATCAAAGAATTAAAAAACATAATGTGCCAAGTCTTTCATTTAGTAAACAATGATCCATATTTTTCAATGTAATACCAAATCAAAGAATTAAAAAGCATAGTGTGCCAACTCTCTCATTTAGTAAACAATTATTCATATTTTTCAATGTAATACCAAATCAAAGAATTAGAAAGCATAACAACTCTCTCATTTAGTAAACAATGATCCATATTTTTCAATTTCCATTAAAAAAAAAAAATATTAACCCATTCAATCACATAACCAAATTTCAGAGAAATAGTCCACACATTCAATCATATCACCAAAATGGTACATAAATTGAGAAAATGGTCTACTGATTTATCAATATTCAGAGTAAATAAATTATAAATACAATTTAGGACCTCTCTGCTCTGGTCCCTAATTGGCTCTCAACCTACTCTCTGATTTGATACAATGACTGTATTATGATGATTTTGCAACTCATTGGTTAGATTGCAAACCCTGGTCCTCATTCCATGTTGCTGAATATGATTTGACTTTTAGAGCTCTGCATTAAGGGTAACCTGCCAACCACGTTTTGGTCCACTGCTGTGGATTGAAAAGTACACCAGAGGCACTTTGGTCGGCGCGCCTCTAACTATTACTACCTGCTCTGCTAACAAAACAAAGACTAATCTGTCATCTTCTGCACGGAATATTTCCACATTTTATATCATTAATCATTAAATAAATGTCATTTGGCATATTATTAAGGAAGAAGAAAGGGGGTTGGAATTTCAGATCCTCTCTCCATTTCAATTTTTTAAATGACAGTTATAAGTTTTTAGTGCCTTTCATTTTAAGTAAGTTTTATGCGAATTCATGAAATGTCATTTCTTATTTTCTTGTGTAAGTTTTATGTGAATTCAGGAGTTTTATGTGAATTTATGAAGTGTCATTTTTTACTTTCTTTTATCTGTGTGAGTGCTAAGAGAAAATGAGAGATCAAGGCGATGCAACCAGGTTAATTCAATGTATTAGCTTCATAAATAACATGTGGGTATAGTTCATGTCTACAATCAGTTTAATACAAAATAATTTTAATTCTGTAATTTGTAAATTTTAAATTAAGGATTAATTCTAATACATTGTTATTATATTCTATTAATATGATTAAGTAGAAAACTAAAGAAAAAATTAATAAAATTAGATGAAACATTACACCAGTATAAGGCATAACTAATTTTAAGGGTACATCAAATATTAGTGCCTTTTATTTTACATTTTATGAGAATTCATTAAGTGTCATTTGTTACTTTTTTTTTTCATATGTGACAGTGTTAACTGAAGATACTTTAATTTTTTAGTGCCTTTTATTTTACATTTTATGCGAATTCATGAAGTGTCATTTGCTACTTTCTTTTATCTGTGATAGTGTTAAAATAAGATGAGAGATGAAGGATGAAGGCCATGCATGTTAGGCATTGAAAGCAAAAAACACAGCAACAATCACACAATTGATGGGAAAAAACCACCCAAGCATACAACCATCATCTCCTCTCATACACACAACACGTTAGTATTGCGTCTTGCTCTCACACACTCACTACACATTGCTCATTGTTCCTCTATGGATATGTTGGTATATATAACATCTCTCAAACAGTTATATTAACTGATTATTATTAGATTCATTAATTACACAATCTGTTCACAAAAAGATGCATGCATGTACATTCCTAATATAGCGGCATGCATGTGCATGTGACCGCATAGGAATTTTTTTGACATGTTTCCAACCATGCAACCAGGTTAATTCAATATTTAACTCCATAAATGACATATAGCATAACTCACGCTACTTTAAATGTTTAGATTGTGTATCAAAATTACTTTTGCGTTATATTGTAGCAATGTTTCTAATTTTTATTAAATTTTTAGTTGGTTTTAGTTTTCTAAATCATATTAATGGTGTAGGATACTATGGTTGATTCTTAATTTGCAATCTACAAATGGCAAGATTGTTTTATGTTAAATGCATTGTAATGGTTCAATTATTTTCATTCCTGTCGTTTTTTTATGTTTCAAATTATTTGTTTGTCGAATACATTTAAAAACAAAAAAACATTCTGTGGAACATCAAATTCCAGGCCTGCATGGTCCACCTCATAGCTCTGGCTGTAAAATCCAGTCTAAGTAGTTAATGCGTTTACGTCATCAAAATTTTGAAGATATGAAAGTTAGTTAAAAACTATAATTGTTATATCACTGTACAAATTTAACCTGCAGCATTAATATTGTTTCACCAATCTTTTCATATATCTGCCAATTTGTCTTCGCTTCAAATATTAATTATAGAGCTTTTTGACTTCCCGTGACATGCTTCAAGAGAATCACTACTAAAACTAGATGCCAATTATACAACATTTCAATATCAGTATAATAATATTTTATCATGAAAATTTTCCATTACCCCCACTCTATCTAAAACCACTTTAGATATAAATAACCCAATTAAAAAAACTACGTTGTAATTTATTTTATTTTTTTATATATTTACAAATATTACAATTTAATTCTCTGTATTAGTTTTAGGCTTTTTCTTGATATAAAAGAAAATTATACATTTATTTATTTTTTATCTTTTATATATACTATTTAATACGATAAAGAGTGGGCTAACTAGGGAGCAATCTTTTTTTGGGGAGTTATCTTTCGGGCAGTTTTCCAACTGCTTCATTTTAAATTTCCGACCAATCCAATCCATAATCATGATGGATTTTTTGAGCATTTGGGTTGGTTTAAAATGGGGGAAAACCCTTGGGGTAAGATTTGAATGGTAGCTGCCCCTCGGGTGTAGACCAGTTGGCAACCACACCTTCTATTAAGGGGTGTGGGTTGTTTAGCAAGTCACAGGTTCAACCAATTTTTATAGTGAGAAATTAGTCTCGGAGAAAAACCACTTTATATATATGTGTGTGTTTCTCACAAAGCATGTTACTTGAACATCTTACAATGGGGTACAACAAGCATTTAAATATGATTCAAAAATAGAATACTATGGGTTGTGTTAAACTAGATGGGCTAAACCATTGAGCAAGTCAAGATTATGCAACCCAACAATTTCCCCCTTAAATTTGAATTGGGGAAACATTACAACATATTCCCCATTAATTCCATCACATGGAGTTAACAATTAATAGATGTCCCAATTCTAGAGTCTTCACCTAATATATAGTCCATTCCAAGTCCATTCCAATTGTTAACAACTACTTTAAACAAATGATCATTCAAATTAGGGGTACTCATGCCTAAATAGGTCTTACAACAATGGACCCTTCATATACAATTATATGGCCATTCACAAGCGATGAACACATATAATCAAACTCAACAAGGACTCTAGCATCTTGAAGACATCACCATCATGGGTTTTCAGAGTCTGCATGTATCATAGGAAATCTCTCTTCACCATGACACATAACTCTTGCAAGAACCAAGTAAATCATACACATCAACATGGGTCCCCAGAGGTTAAACAATCATCATGTCTTATGTGATCCCTCCAAAAGCTATAAATAACGAATTTGTTGACACACAACTATAATTTGCATAGAAAATCTCCTTGAACCACACAACTTACCAAAGGCCTTTAGTAATTAGAAAACAAAGAAGGAAACATCTTGAAAATGTTCAACTTGATGATACCTTGGATCACTACATTTGGAATGGGCTTGACACTTTGTAATATCAAGTAATATTAGGTGATTGTGAAAACATTGCAAATCGTGTTTGTAAAAGGGAGTACTCCCTAGTTATCAAAAATATAAATCATGATTACAATATCCAAAACATTAGGCATGATTATGAGCCTTATACTTACCAAGCATCCAATGAAGAGGTTATGGGATTTTTAAATGTCTCAATGTCATCACTTTAGAGATTTGTGGTTTTTCATTTAGAGCCACAAGTAGCACTAATTAATTATTCTATAGATACATTTTTAAGGGAAAGAGAATGTATTTTAGATTTATGATAAGTCTTAGGGAAGATTTATGATATTGTGGATATAAAATCATACTTCAATGCTTATTATTTTTAATTTATGTTTGTTTACACTATTTTACTTAATTATTTTTCTATATTTTGTGATTAGGTACAACATTAACGTGCTACTTACAAAAAGAAAGAAATTGCATATCCATTGAAAAGGATACATTACAATGCAATTTTATTAGAATTAATGTTATTAAAGCTCTTCCAAAGGATTCAATGCAGAAGTTGTTTTGAAAGGTAATTTTAGTGCATATCATGTGGAAAAAAATGCCAAATGAGCCTCAATCACCATTGAAATACTTGTTTGGAAAGGATCATTCTCAACAACTTCGAGACATAGAAGACCCAATTGAACTATAGAATGATGTCCAAGAATAAAGTCAAACTCCTAAACATAAAAATGTACCTAATGAAAATGATGAATTTGACATATTAGATATTATTGATTAGTTTTAAGATGTTCTTGAAAAAATGGTTCAATTTTCCTTATTATTGATGAGTTTATATTTGTAAAGTTTTTCACTC
>ML777628.1:314276-332407 GCA_009831015.1 Picea engelmannii | reverse complement strand
CAAGTAGGTAACTATGTTAATCGTGTCTCATGTGAACTCGCCACTAGCTATAAACAATGAGTTTTCCATAGTCAACACACAACTATAATTTGCATAAAAATATGTGGGCCCTAGATTTCCTACAAGAATATATCCTTGAACCACATGGATTCCCAAAGGATTTGAGCAATCAAGTCATCTCCCATCCATTCACAATGTTCTTCTTCACCTTCGGCTCAACCTTTCCATGTCTCTATAGACTATTTGTTCTACTCTTCAATTCACTAATTTCATATTCCTAGTCGACAAACACCTCCAGTCACAACATTCTCATGTGCCATGGGAATTTGTCCTCTTGTTACTTCCAAGAACTCCACCACAATAGTCGCTTGAAAATGGGAAACAAGACAATGCAACAAAAAATCATGTTAATTACATAAACATAGGGTTTTATACAATTCAATCCTTGGAATACAACCCATACTCATTGATTATTGTCGGGCCAAGAGTGGGCAGAAAAGTAACTCCACACTTTGATGTGTTTTTCATTAGCATGATAGGTTAATAAATACAACAATAAATGAATGTTGGTCCTTAACAGATGACTCTTCCTATCACCTACAACTCTTCATATTTACACTATTGTTACAAAACGCAATCCCAAGGATTATGTGTCTAACATTCCCTCCCTTAATCTAAAGGGGTGTGTGTGAGTGCAAGCATCATTTTGAACTTCTCAAAAAAAAATCTTCCAAGCACTTTGGTAAAGATGTCTGCAATTTTCTCATTTGTGGAACAATGTCTCAAGTGAATAGTCTTGGCCTCTACATGATATAAAATCAGGTGATACTTTGTGTTGATGCATTTTGTTCGATCATGGAATCTAGGATTCTTGGCCAACTTGATTGCAGAAGTATTGACAATTAGAAGAGGAGTAGAATTCACTTGTTTCTCCTGCAAATCTTCAAGTATTTTCTTGAGCCACACAATCTCCTTTGTCGCTTCTGCAGTTGCCACATATTATGCCTCTATTGCAGAATCTACTAGAACTGACTATTTGTGTGATCTCCAGGACAAATCTATTGATCTAAGATTCATGAGATAGCATGAAGTTGATACTCCAGTTTCCTTATCTCCATCAAATTTTGAATCAAAATATCTGATCAGGTTGAAGTCATCCACCTTAGAGTACCTAAGTCCAAAATCTTGAGTTCCTTGCAAGTATTTCAAAACTCTTTTGTAGCAGACCAATGTCCTTCACAAGGATTTTGCATGAACCTGGAAAGAATCCCAACAACAAATGAAATGTCTGGTTTGGTGATAGTAAGATAGATAAGACTTCCCAAGCTATGTATAATTGGTTGCATCCTCAAATTCATTCACTTATTTTCATGTGAGTTTCAAATTTTGTTCCATTGGAATAGAAACATGATTGCACTCAGCCATGCCAAAATTGTTCAACAATTCTCCAATGTACTTCTTCAGTGAGACGAATATGTACTTTAGATTTTGAATCACTTCAATGCCCAAATAGTAGTGAATATGTCCCAAATCTTTCATCTCGAATCCTTTTTTCAACTCTTTCTTTATGGATGCAATGTAGTTCTCGTTGTTCCCTGTTATCAAGAGATCATCTACATATACTACAAGATAGACAATAGTTTTTCCAAATTTCTTGACAAACAAAGTTGCATCGTCAAGATTGAAATGCTTGAAATTTAATTTCAGAAGATGCTCAGTTAACTTTTCATACCATGCTCGTGGTGCTTGTTTCAATCCATATAAGGATTTGATGAGCTTGCGTACCTTATGTTCTTGTCCCTTCACAATAAATCCTTCTGGTTGAAACATGAACACATTATCTTTCAGGTCTCCATTCAAGAAAGAAGTCTTCACATCCATTTGATGAATTTTCCATCCATTTTGTGTTGTCATGGAAAATAGAGTCTGGATGGTAGCCCATTTTGTTGTGGGGGGAAAAGTCTCCTCATAATCAAAACCTTATTTTTGTGCAAATCCTTTTTGCACGAGCCTTTATTTGTGCTTGTCAAGTGAGCTATATTATCTGTACTTATTCTTGAGTAATCACTTGTAGCCAATCAGTTTGGTTACATATGGAGGGTCCACCAACTTCCATGTCCCATTCTTGATGAAAACATCATAATCCTTCTGCATGGCTTCTTTCCATTCATCATGAAGCAGCTTCTATAAAGCAAGTTGGTTCAAGGTTAGTAGATAAATTCAAATAACAATCATATGAAACATCCATATCATTTACTTCACCTGAGTTTGAATTATCTACATTACCTTTGTCTTGTTTTGAGCAAAATTAGGTTCTTGTCTTTCCGACCTCATCGGGATGAACACTTTCAAGTTTTTTTATGAGCCATTCTAGTGGACCTTTTTGAGATGGTCCAGGTTTCTCGACTGATTGAGATGGTGTTGAGTTCTCATCAAGCCTTAGCTTTTCAATCCTCTTAATCACAACATCCAATTGAACTTCAAGTTCTGATGAAGTGGCAAGAACTTCTTCATTGGGGGGAGATGGTGCTTCATAAGGAGAATCTAGAGATTGACCCAAGATAGGGATCCTCCCTTCAAGATTTGGAATATCATCATCAAATTCATGATATGTATTTACACAAGTGAATCTATCCAGAGTTTCATCTTTCTTGGAGAATTCAAGAAAGATCGCATATATGGAAAGGATGAATTTATTGCTTGTCTCATCATAAATACGATACCCCTTGGTGGTATTTGATTACCCCAATGATATGGATTATGTTAGGAACGAAATGAAAGAAGAGAAATTACAATGAAATACTCATGAAACTTTCCTAACACCGAGAAATACAACAATACTTGATTTCCATTAATGAAAGAATTGTAAAGAGACTGTAAAAAATATAGAGTGCAAGACTCGCTAGAATGGTGACAACTTTATCTCTGAGAAGAGATGTGATGACTACACTCATTCGCAAGAAGATGATTACAATGAGGCTTTGAAGGAATTTTTTTATGTTAAAAAGGAATGTCAAAACCCTAGACATCCATAAACCTAACCCTAGGAGATGAAACTCCAAAAGTCATGTGGGTCTCGTTTGGGTAAGTTAGTACATTAACTTCCCGGGGTAGTAACTTTTGCATATGATCTTCGTTTTAGGCGCGTGATATCCCGTTGGAAAGGTCTTTTTGAGAAATACACATTACACCATCAAACTTTGACTCTGTCTATAGTTTGAATATGGTGGGCCAAAATTATACTATTTAGGGCCCCAAAATGGCCCTGGAAGTACAACAAGATGTGCTGACATGAAAACATACAAAATAAGCCAGTTGGATTAGGTGGGAGGCCACCAGTATCCACCTGAAAGATGTGTAGGGATATAGACAGCCCCGAAAGTGTAGAACCCACAATTACAAATAAGTACAGAAGAACGTGTTGAACTAAAAATTGGCAAAAGGAGCCAGTTGGAACAGGTGGGTGGCCACCAATATCCACCTGGATAAATCCTCCCCCCTTAGGAAGCAATGGTCTCCATTGCGTTGAGTTCCTAGGGAAGAGGGGAAAGCATGTTCTGAATCTGAATCTTGGTTAGTTGCGTGCTTTGTTGGAGAAGTTGTGTTGCTTGGTCTGTGGAAGACTATCACAAACCTGTTGTTGGCGGGGTTGAATATGCTCCACCAACATGTTGTCTCTAGGTTTGATGGGGAATTATGTAGGCACCATTGTAGGTGAAGAAATAATATCTTCTTTCTCTTTGACAATCTATTTTTGTTGGATAGAAGGTGTTGAGGTTGCAGTGGTTGTAGAGGTCTTATGTGAATCCTTTGAACATACTGTGAAGAGGATGAATTTTGCATATAAGATATTACCTTGCAACACTATTTTGGTGGAGCAATAGTCGGAACTACCTCTGGTATCCGATAGAGCTGACCTCCTAGAGTAATAATGACACTATGGGGTCTAGACTCATAGACAACATGACGTCTCCACATATATGGTTGGCCTAAATCCACATCACAAACATCAAAAGGGGAAACATCACACACTACCTCATCCTCGAAGGGTTGGATGCAATAGGACAGGAAACATTGTTGGCTGACATAGAGATCTCATCCTTGGTGAAGCCACTCGATGTTGTATGGTTGTAGGTGTGGTGTTTTCGACAACCCCAACTATTTGGTGGCCTTAGATGAGATGAGGTTCTTCTGGCTTCCATTATCAACAATGAAATGCAACAGAGTCCCCTTCACCCACATCTATGAATGGAAGAGGTGTTCCCCCTCTTCAGGATCTACTAATTCTTCTGGTTGAATTGTTGCGGTCGTGACAGTGGCAGTGGGGTCTGCATCGATGATCTATCTGCTTTCAATATTTTCTGGATCGGATTCCAAATCAGGGTTCAGATTTGTGTCTTTGACCTTATCCACCAATGACTATTTCGAGCGACATTCATCGGTGTTGTTCCAGTGGATTTTGTGGAAGTCACACCACTTCCCAGTGTCATACTTCATCTTCCCTTTACCCTTTTTGTCCTGTGTCTTGGATTGGTTGTCTAGGGGCTATTTGTTAGGACCGTCTTTACCGTGATTTGGTTGTTGCATATTTGCAGACCCGAATTACCATTTGTTCTGGTGCCTAAATTTTTTCTCGATTTTGACAACATATCGATAGGCATCTCCAAATGATGAGATGTTTAGGAAATCCATTTTGGTTTGGATGTAGCTATGCAGAGCCCCATGGTATTTCAGAACTAGATGTCCCTCGGAGTCCTTTATACCCAACTTGGTGTACAAGGTATGGAAAGTATTTGTGAAATCTGACATTGTTTGGCTCTTCTCTTGTTGCAGTGTGGTCCATCTCATGTATTGGTCTTCATAGTTATCAACATGATAGTATTTTTCTTTGACTGCATCCACAAAAAAATCCCAAGTGGGCTCAGCCTCATAGATTCCAGATTTCTTTGTGGAACTTTGCTCCCAGTAAGTTCCCCACCAATGTTTGACATGGGGGGGGAGCCTTCAGGAGTGTGAAGGTTATCTTTTTCCTGTCAGAAAAATTTTGAACAGAGAAATAACCTTCTAATAAATTTAACCATTTTTCTAGGGAATCTGCATCTATCTGACCTTCAAATATGGGAATATCAAAATCAACTTGTACCTTGAAGGGAGAGGTTCATCCAAAATGGTTGTTTGATGAAGATGTTCCTATTGCTATCGACGGGCGTTGAAGAATGTGTGCAAAATTCTCCATCATTTCGTCCCTCTGTCATGCGAGATCTTTCTCAAGAAACAGGTTAATAAAATCTTCTGCTCTATCGTCTTTATTTTCTACCGCCATTGAGGGATTCTTGGGTGTGCGAGAGTGATTTTCCTCAAGAGAGAAAAACCTGAGACCCAACTGGCTATACTCGGACCTCGTCGGGGACATGCGTTGAAAAACAATCAAGAGCGGACTGCTATGATACCATTGATCCGGATTATGTTCGGAACAAAATGAAAGCAGAGAAATTACAATGAAATACTCATGAAAATTTCCATACACCGAGAAATACAACAATAATTGATTTCTATTAATGAAAGAATTGTAAAGAGACTGTAAAACATACATAGTGCAAGACTTGCTAGAATGGTGGCAGCTTTATCTCTGAGAAGAGATGTGACGACTATGCCTTCCGACTCATGGCATCAAGCTCGCTTCTTTGCTCCTTAGGAATCAAGGAATAGTAGGTGGAACCAAAGACCCTAAGATGATTCACTGAAGGAATGTGGCCATACCACATTTCATATGGAGTCTTGTTTTTAAGAGCATGATATGGACACCTTCTTTTTATATAAACTGCACATAGAAATGCATCATCACAAAACATCAATTTAACATTCTTGAACAACATCATGGAACGAACCATATTTAGGAGTGTCATTTTTATTCGTTCAACCACACCATTATGTTGGGTATTGTATGGAACTGTGGTTTGATGTTTGATCCCATGTTGGTGAAGGTAGCTTTCAAATTCATTAGAAGTATATTCTCTTTCATTATCAGTGTGTATAGAGCCAATATGAGACTAAGATTCATTTTGAAAACATACATGAAAATTTTTAAAAGTTTCAAAAGCTTGTGATTTATCTTTCAGCAAGTACATCCAACACATCCTCGTGTAATCATCAACAAAAATCATGATGCATTTGTTTCCATTTGCAGAAGGAACATGCATAGGGAAACACAAATCAAAATGAATCAGTTCAAGTTTTCTACATGCTCTAGAAGTAGAATCATGATAGGGTTGTTTGTTGTGTTTTCCAAGGATACAAGCATCACATTGCTTCAATTTCCTAGGAATAGTAGGAAAACTAGAAACACCATTCTTTCTCAACAAACAAATATTGTCATAATAAATATGGCCAAATATAGCATGCCACAAAAGACTAGATGACATTATACCTGATTCATGATGGGAGAGGTATGCAGTAGTGTGTGTATGGGAATATGTCCCATTTAGCTTCAACAATGTTCCATCTTCCATTCTGGTCATAACAAGCATGTTATCGAAATCCTTCCTTATCTCAACTTTTCCACCGAACATATGAACAAAGTGGCCTTGTTATATAATGTGAACAAGGGACAACGAGCTTCTTTGTAGCTTATGAAGATAGAGTACATTGTGCAAAAGAAAATTTGGGAGTCCAATAAACTTAATCTCGGTGCCCATTATCGAAGATTTGAGACTTGATCTATCTACATGGTACACTACAACATCTACATTGCCATCGGATTTTTCGAAGAAGTCTCTTCAAAATTTCATGTGGGAGGTTGTGCATGTATCAAGAAGTCATTCATCTCCCCAAGAATCAAATGAAGTATTAAATAGATCTTCAGTTACTCCTATATTGCAATGGGAAACAACATAATGAACATGTGTTTTACCTTCCACTGGTTTTGAAGTTCTATCTTTGTCTTCTTTCCAATTATGTCTTTCTTTGATCTTCTCCCATGGAACTCTACAGTATTTGGCTTCATGTGACCCATTCATTCTGCAATGGGTACAATGAAGATCATATTTTTCGTGGGGATTATGCCAACCCCCCTTGCATCTGAGCTTCTTCTTTCTATGTCTTTTCTTACTGCCTCTATGTTGTCCAGAAACTTGAGTATTGGAAGCCCCAAACATAGATACTCTTGATGACAATTATCCATAACCTAATGAATGGTCATCTCTCCAGTATGTGTTTTCCATTGATTTTCGTCAAACACACAGGGAAGAACCTCTAAATCCTCCAATTGAAAATATATATAAAATCTGAGGCAGTTGATTTGAATATGTGTAGAGACTTTGAAGTGAACTTAAAACCCTATCCCTATGTTGGATTTTGTAGCTTTTCCACCTTATCTCTCTGTTCCAAGCCTTTGTTCCAGGTCGAGTATGCATGATCACCAAGGTCAACTTGGAATCTAGGAAAATCATGGCCAAGATTCTCTTTGACAAAGGATGCTACGGAGGGGATCCAAACTAATTCAATATTTTTATTGGGCTTGAAACCAATTTGAGGAGAGATATCATCTTGGGTTCGAAACTAAAACATATTCAATATCCTCTGATGAGTGATATGACTCGAGAGGGAGAATAGTCCATAGTTCATTCCTGGATGGAGGAACCCTATGTGTGAAATGAATAGTCAAGGGGCATGTTGTTTTGTGCAATGAGGAGGATGTAGAGTTTATGCAGTGATTGATGGAGTCACGCGGGATGTAGTCTAGCAAGAAAATACAATGATGAGTTCGTGCAAAGGTTAGATGAAAGAATGAAGAACCCTAGAAATTGATGGGCTTAGTACAGTGGCATGTTACGGTTTCTATGTTCAATTGTCGATGAGTGACAGTGTGTTAGTTGTATTATCGACGTGATGGATACCATGCATAATATTTCGGTTTCAGGTCGACGATGGTTTGTAGTTCTAGTTCTTTGATGCAAGAATGTGAATAAGTTTTTTCTCTATCCATGGGAATGATACCATAGATGTATTCGAACGAGCATGCATAGAATTAGGAGGTCAACATATTTGGGATGTAGTCTGTGAATATATGTGCATGGGATACAAGAGAAAACCCTAAACAAAAGATTGAGTGACATAAGAATATAGACTAGAAGGAGGAAAATAGACCAGGGAATCAGTCAGACTGGAGCATAGAAGGACTAGTAGTCAGGGTGAGCATTTTCTATTCGCTCATGGAAAGGAAGCACCAAGAGAATAATGCATGGAGTTAACATGGCTATGATACCATTGTCAAGCTAGGAGTGGGAAGAAAAGTAACTCCACACTTTGATGTGTTTTTCATTAGCATGATAGGTTAATAAATACAACAATAAATTATTGTCGGTATTCCTTAATAGGTGACTCTTCCTATAACCTATGACTCTTCATATTTACACTATTATTACAAAACGCAATCCCAAGGATTATGTGTCCAACAATTTCAATAGGTCCTTTTTCCAATTGACCCCAGTGACTCTACACTCTCATGCATTGTGCGACTTCACCATAGGAATATACATTCAATTATATGCCATGCACAACAATGTGCTACACACATAATTGTCTTCCATAAAAATTGATCGCAATCGATCAATCTTTGATTATGAAATATAATATAGCTCCTCAAGGTCATAACATGCATAGGGAACAACAATATCTCCATAATAAAATCTAAACATCTTAGTATCAAATCTTTTCATGAGTCGATCAATTTCAATAACTAGTATCTCATAGCCTTTATTGATCATTTCCTTTATCTTATATGGTTTCCATGCTAAAGGTGGAAAAAACCATTTGCATGACTCTTCTCACTACTTTTTACCTTTTTTCTATTACTTGATGATTTATTTCATTTATCATTTTTTTTTTAAAACCCACAAGGGTGCTTTTATCCACGTTTCCATAAAACCACAAGAATATGCCATCTATAGGCTACTGTCACAATTGTTTATCAACAATAAATCAATGAG
This sequence comes from Picea engelmannii, assembly GCA_009831015.1. Taxonomy (NCBI): domain Eukaryota; kingdom Viridiplantae; phylum Streptophyta; class Pinopsida; order Pinales; family Pinaceae; genus Picea; species Picea engelmannii. The sequence goes on along the minus strand of ML777628.1, from coordinate 323,420 downwards.
TAGATCAATGCATCATGAGCAACAATTTAATTGTTCTTCACTCAACAAGCAATGCACACACTCAAATCTATGCATATTTACTTATAACCACCATGAGTGTACTTTCTCTATCTCTCTCCAAACTATCTCTCATTTGTAGCGATATACTTCGAACAATGAGGATGGCCAACTCTCCTAACATTTTTTTCTTTTCCAAGAAACAAATTGCAATTTCTCTTCCATTATAGAATGAAAATCATATTCTTCAAGTGCTCAAAGCAAAATACAAAAAAAAAAAAAAAAAAACTACAAGTGCATATTACACTTAGAAGAGTACACGTACATATTGCACTTACAAGAGTATAAGTATGTCCTTACAAGAGTAAAATTACATAATTAATGTACATTTAATTTCTTGCACTTAAAAAATTAATCCTTAATTCTTACCTTTTTTCCCTTCTTCGTTGTAAGTTCTTGCTCCCCCTCTAAAGAAGAAGCCATAATAACTAACTATAAGTTAGAAGGAAAGAGATCATGATTCATAGAGTGAACTAGTTCCTTATCTGGATAAGAGGTATTGATTTCATGAAGTCTCTTTATTCAACTAAGAGGGGCTTTAGGTACAACTACTTCCCTCAAGGAGGAAAGATCAATATTCATATCTTCTACTCTATCCCCCGAGGTAGGAGTGGATTCCCCAATCAGAACTTGAGGTTGTTGATTTACCTCATTCTAATCAATCTCATTATCCGACATCAGTTCCTATGGAAAACTCCAACTCTTTGGTTTTGATTTGGTCCCTTTTTTCCTAGGAGGATGAGCTCAAGCACGAGGACAAGTAACTTGTAGATGTCTTGGAAGTTGACATATCCTAAACTTGAATGTTGTGTTCTCATAATCTACGACCCATGTACTTTAAATTTTTTTCATTTGAGAATCATTTTGTCAGGAAGACCTTTACTAAGATATATCTCAACATAGAGATGAGCATATGTGCACAATCCTACTACAAATTTCTCAATATTTTATTTTATGTAAGTTCCCAAAGTATTTCCAATATCCGCAAAAAATTGATAAAAAAAATATAAATGTAATGGAAAATTGGGAAGATGAATCCAAATTGGCATTACAATAATTGGTAGAAAGTCAGGATCAAATTATGGGAACCAAGGAGTTATAAAAAGTTTTGTGCTTCCCCAAAACCAAGAACCCTCCTTAAACACAATCTGATAAGTAACAGGATTGTAAAACCGAACAATTAAAAATTCTTTGGAGCATAGAGAAAGCTTGCATTTCTCTGTTTAATTCGAATGGATCCACTAGTACAAAGATGATGTATGTGGCCAATATTTATTAAATCTACAAATAATTGCATCTTTTTCATATAGTGAACACATGGATTACCTTTGGTGCTAAGATCTCCACCTCCGACACCTCATCAACATACTCCACTATATAGGCACTAAGAAGAGTAGAATTCTTCGAAGCATTTGGAATGGTAGATTTTTTTTACTGCATCCCTAAAAGACCCAAGTTTGGAGGATGAAGGCACCCCAAAATCAACCATTCCTCCACAAAATTGCAACACCAAAATGACAAATCAATCTTTACCTGTGAAGTGGACAGACAAAGGATTTTGATCCTCAATTTGTTTTCCTTGATAAAGTAATCATTGATTAGCCACAAGAATACCTTGTGATAGCTCCAATTTCTTCTTTAAAACAAAAATCGAATCAACAAATTGCACCCACAAACTTAAAGTGTCAACATTCGAAAAATGGTGAATAGATCTTTCGTCAAACACTTGATAAGAAAACATCTGGTTAAAATATTTCCATCAAGACCCTTTTGAAGTAATGTTTCCCCTTGCCATTGAAAGCATGCTTGATGGCATACATTATTCATTTAGGCATTACGTCAAACAATTTGCATGCAAACATTTCAACAAACCTTTGGCATGCCATCCTTGTTGCCATGGTATTTCTAGCATTCAAACAAAGTGTTTGAGGAAATTTTTGCAAGACAAGTGTTTACCACATTACAACACCCATGAATTGCTCGATCTAGACTTGGTATTTTTCCATGGTGCCTTTGAATTCCTCAACATGAACACGATGTATTTGCACAACAACTTTAGCATGTCCATCGTTAAGTTCCTCATAATACCACATTGTCATTATCATTTAGTAAATGATATTTATAAATACTTAATTGAATTATCTCTCTACACATGTACAAAGATCATTTTCCAATGAAGGGCTTCCCATCACACTCACTCTATTGATTATTCCAATGCACATGCTTTCATTCTATGCAATCACAATCCCTTTATTTGTTACAACCACTCATACCAAATGTAACAACTACCATTATTGCTATTTACATTACAAAGATAATTAAACTTCCAAACATTAACACATTTAACTACATTTGCAAAGATATGAACGAACCAATATTTCAACACTTCCATTCAATGTAATAATTGCAATAAAATACAAACCAATGCCCTCAATGAAGTCTTCTCTTCTTCTCTTCATAATGCAATACTTGACCATGTAATACATCTAAAAAATAAATGCTTGATCAATCTCATCTATATGAGTATGGATTAAAGGCTCCAATCTTTTTTGCATCTCCATGCTCGAAACTATCCATCTCTCACTCGATCATCATACCTCCTTCCTTCCTCTTGTTATTCAAAGATCAAAACACATGGGATTATTTTCCTACAATTATATATGTGTTGATGAAGCTAGAAAGGATGAAGTTGAGAGTAAACTAGGACAAATAATATGATTGATCATAGGCCTTGATCATGAATTCCAACAATATTGTAAATTAGAGGTTTTTGGAAGTCGTCGTGTAAGAAATCCATTCTTTGTTTCCTCCCCCTTATGCATGTGTGTATTGTTTATCAAAATCCAGTGCACATATCTTAATCAAATGACAGAGTTATTGACCATTGTCATGAAAATTTTGAAAATTTATTTAGAAGTTATACTTGTTATATCCATGTAAAAATTTTAACTTGTAGTGTAATATTTTTCCACCATTCTCTTCAGATATTCGTCAATTTGTCTTGCCTTATGCTATCCAAAATAACATATTAAGATGGGCTCTAAGGATCTTATGATCCATAAATGGTAGGCCTATGGATTGTTTGTTTCATCAACACAAATCCTCTACGAAAAAAACAAATTTTCTCTATATTTCGAGATGGATTCGAATATGGTTTTTTTCTTGTTTGTGTAATGGATCATTCCATCAACACTCTATCAAGCCCTCTAATTCTTCTAACTAAGTTCCAATACTACAATTAAACATGCTCATAGCCCTAAGGGATTCAAAGGGTGTTGTGGGATCTTACTCAAGCATATGGATGGAAGTCACCATGCTCACATAGGATTTTTGAGACACTAGCATGCATACGGTTGGAAGAGAATGGCTTACAATCTATTTCTTTAATTGCCCACAAATAAACCCATATAGCAACAATTATAGAAAGAATAAAAACACATGGTTGTAGGTGTCCACAAGGCTCCATGGTTTGACTATAGAAGAGTTGATTGTTTATGAAGAAGAATGCCCTGATACCAATAACATGATGCAAGCAAATCACCACTTGGGTTGTAGCTTGTTGTGGCACAATTTGAGTCAAATCATAGTGCAATTGTGGGAATCAATTTAGAAAATGTATGTGTGTTATTTTTTTTAGTTCAAACTTTGAACAAAACAAAGTAGTGGTTATAGTAGGCAGAGTGTATGGATGTAGGTAAAACTAGTGAATAGACAAGGGAGAATAACTATGAGTATTAAAGCTACAACTTCCAACAACTCAATTAACAATGGAATTGAGCTATTGGAATGTGGGATAGTGTTGTGTGATGGTAAATGGTAATCCAATGATGTTAGCAATGGAGGTTATTGGAAATTGGGTTGTGGGTAACAATATTCCATACATTTATAAGAAACCAAGCTATGGGTAAAACAAGCAATCCCATAAATGAATAATTAATGTTGTATCTAAGCACCAACATAGTTTCATTCCAACAATTTACTAACACAACTATAATCAAACTCACAAATATTCTCATTATACAAAAATTAAATACACCATAACAATAGCACTTTCCCTAGAGATCCAAATGAGAAAACCAGATTCATTGGGAGTTTTGTTAAGCAATAAATTGATTAAAAAAGGGTGAGTTATAAACAGATTTAGTGTGTTGTTACTCACTGGTAGGAAATTTGTGGATGGTCATGGCTCACCAACAATATTCACTCATCGTGGGACAAACTCAATGTCTTCTTCTCCTTTGATCATCAAGCAAACTGCTTCTTTCATCTCTCATCTCTGCTACTTCCTTTCTTCATTTCCTCCTCATCTCTCATCTCTGTTGAATTCCCTTCTTCATCACAGCCTTCATTTTTAATGGGGTGCCTTGGAAGGAAAACCATCATAATAGTTTATTTCAACTTCCAAGTAAATTTTTGGGCATTTCCTCAACTTTTCCAAAATAAATAAATAAATGCTTACTACAAAGTTTACAAAAATATTTTGATAATGGTCCAATTTGGATCACACCTCCCCATTTGTAGGCTTTCGGTCTCCAAAAGATGGGTCATTGAGGAGATGGAAGCACATGACCTCCATTTTCTTCTCCATGTCCACCTTCCCATTACTAAAGAAGGTTGCTTATTGCTTGCTTGTCTACCCTTGTTTTGTTGCTAGAGGAGTTATTCTCTCTCTCTCTCTTTATGTGCTTTGATGAAGTATGCCTTACACCCTTGACCAAGCGATATTTGTTTTCTTTCCTATAGAAATTATCATCAAGCCTATCCCACATGTATGGGCTACCAAATATATCTCCATAGGCATCTAATGGCGTAACTTCATATTTTAATTCATCAACATAGCTAGCATTAATGTCAAACTTGATTTTACATATCCAAGTGATTCTCATAAAAGATTTCCCTTACAATCATGCTAGTGAACTTGGATGCACTAGATCATAAGCTTCTAGACCAAGCTCATCAACTAATGTTTCATAAACCAAATTGCATTGAGAACCGTTGTCAAACAAGGCATTTACCTTCTGGTTCTTCACTTGAAATTTGATTTGGAATAATGCATGCTTATCTCCACTTTCCTTTGGATGATACAATGTGGTGCAAGCTATGGCTTCGTCCAGATTGGAGGTGCTTTCTACCACTTATTCTTTGTCTTGGTATCTACATTTAATTTTTTCTTGGACTTCAGCTACTTTAGACACAATTTTGGATGAAGTTTCCAACACTTCTCTTCCATGTGCCCATCCACATCATAGTGTTTGCAATGCCTATTAGGATCCCTCCTTTTTTCGACTATGGATACCATCTTCTTATATTTTCTCTTGTTGGTTTCTTCTTGTCCCTCATGATGTTTTCCCTCCTTGGAGTCCAAGTCAATATAGAGAGCCGTCTTGCTTGCCTCATCCATGATTTTCAAACTAAGAAGATACAACTACCTTCAGATACAAGGATGATTTTCGGGGCTAAATTTCTCTCATGGGCTAATTTTCCATGGTTTTTCCCAAAACATATTCGCTATTCTAAAAATAATTTTCCCGAATTCTATAGGATGCAATTTTTTTACCTTAAAAATCGCCAAAATTTTAAACAAACTATACAAAAAATTTAGAAATTTGAATATTTTTACAAAAATATCGCCAAACATTTTATTGTTTTCATATGAAGGATCAGTAAGATTCGCCAAGGTTTCTACATTTTAAAATAAATTTCCATCCTTTAAATCATCCCTATTCAAATATGGTTGAACAATGCTCCAAGGTATTTCACCACCACCCCCGACCATTCCAAAGAGATACCAACCTAATAGCTTACCTCCTAAATTCAAAAGTGTATTCTTGCACCCCTTGTCCATATTCTTACTGAAGGTATTTCCATTTCATGAGTTGCTCCTCTTTGTAGCCTATGGGATAAAATTGTGACTTCAACAATGCCTTGAAGTATTCTCATTTCATAATCATTTGCTTCTTTCCTATCCTCAATGCATCCACATAGCTCTCCCACCACAACAGAGCATGTTCGGTCATCTTCAAACAAGAAAAATAAACCTAATGTGTTTCTTGGATTCGATAAAGGCCAAATTAAACTTCCATATGTTTCAATCAGCTATTCAAGACTTCAACATTAACCTGTCCATGAAACATGGGTATTTCAAGCTTTTCTTCAACTTTGAAAGGAACATTGGAAGATGAAGAACCTAAATCATTGAACTTCTTACATGTGGAATCTTCTCGGTCTGCCTTATCTTTTTGATGCTCAGTGTTTATTGAGTTTGCTTCCTTATCTTTCTTCACCAACAACTATGTTACCAATTCTTTCAATGTCACAATACTTTTCTCTAGTCAAGCAAATCTAGCTTTTAGATCTTTCCTATCATGTTCTTCATGAGGTATTCTTGTCATTCCAAGTGTTATGCTCCACAATTGTCCTAGTAGCAATGCTTCTCCATTGTTTTGGTATCTGTTGTGGGTGTTTACCATGCAAGTCTTCTCCAAATCTTTAGAAATTACTCCAATATATTATGATTCATAAACGGTAGGCCTATGGATCGTCCATTTCATCAACATGGATCCTCCGTGGAAATGGATTTTTTTTCTTTGTATTTCGATGTGGATTCTAATTTGGTTTGCTACTTGTTTATGTAATGGATCAGTCCATCAACACTCTATCAATCCCTCTAATTCTTCTAATTGAGTTCCAGTACTATGATTCACATGCTCATGGCCCTGAGGGAGTTAAAGGGTGTTGTGGGCTCTCACTCAAGAATGTGGTTGGAATTCACCACACTCACACAAGATTTTTGAGACACTAGCGTGCATGTGCTTGGAAGTGAATGATTTACACTCTATTTATTTAATTTCCCATAGTTAAAGCCATATACCAACAATTATAGAAAGAGTAAAAACATATGGTTGTAGGTGTCCATAATGCTCCATGTTTTGACTATAGAAGAGTCCATTGTTTATGAAGGATAATTCCTTGATACTAATAGCAACATGCCAACAAATCACCTCTTGGGTTGTAGCTTGCTATATCACAATTTGATCCAAATCGTGGTGCAACTATGGGGATCGATTTTCTAGAAAATGTATGTGTGTTACTATTTTAAGTTTTGACTTTGAATAGAACAGAGAAGTGGTTGTAGGAGGCATAGCATATGGCTATAGCTAAAACCAACGCATACACAAGGGAGAATCACTATGAGTATTGAACTTGTGGCTTCCAATGACTCAATTAAAAATGGAATCGATCTATGGGAATCTGGGATAGTGTTGTGTGATGGTAAAAGTTAAGCCAATGATGTTAGAAATGGAGGTTATTTCCAATTGGGTTGTGGGTAAAAATCTTCCATGCATTTATGATAACCCAAGCTATAGGTAAAATGAGTGATCCCATAAGTGAATAATTAATATTGTATCTAAGAACCAACATAGTTTCATTCCATTTTTTCTTTTTAAACTAGAACTAATCAAGCCCACAAATATGCTCATTATACAACAATTAAACACACCATAACAATAACATTTACCCTAGAGATCCAAATGTGAAAAACAGATTGATTGGGGGTTTTATTAAGTAGGAAATTGATTACAAAAGGGTGAGCGATACACAGATTTAGTGTATTGTTACTCACTATTAGGAAATTAGCATATGGCTATGGCTCAACAAAAATATTCACTCATCATGGGACAAACTCAATGTCTTATTCTCCCTTGATCATCAAGCAGACCGCTTCTTTGATCTATCATCTCTATTACTTCCCTTCTTCATTTCCTCCTCATCTCTCTTCTCTGTTGAATGCTCTTCTTCATCACAACCTTCATTTTTAATGGGTTGTCTTGGAAGTTCAACCATCATAATGGTTCGTTTCAACTTCTAAGTATTTTCTGGGCATTTCCTCGACTTTTCAAAAAAGCACAATTAAATACTTTTTACAAAGTTTACAATTTTTTTTTATGAAGATCCAATTCAAATAATACTAACTACCTTTAGAAGTTTGGCAAAGGTAAAGAAACCTGGATATCTCAAATGTGAATCTCATCTTGCTACATGGATAAATCGAATAGTGGTTGATATTGTTTAATTCACTATTTTTTAGCTTTTCCTCTTTCCATAGACTTTCAATGCTCTACCCAAACTATTTGAGCTATACCTCCTCCAATCTCCCCTCTTAGAAGGTAAGAGGGAAAAAGATTATTTACTAGTGACATGATTTTGTTGTTTTGCTCCTCTCAAATTCTCTAGATAATGCATATGAATTGTATCTTTATTACATGCATTGAAATTGATGCTTATTAAACCATCCATTCAGGGCTATGTTGATATGTGGATTATCTTGCATAATCGATTTGTTTTGTGTTATTATACAAAAGGAAAATACATTTAGTCTGCATGATGAATAATAGGGATAAGGATAGTATAGTCCATTGTAGGTTGAAACTAAGCAATTTTTATGCTTCATGCATACGAAGCATTATGCATGGCAACATTAGTTGAGGTCAGGGGCGCCCTCATGAGGAAAACAACACATGAAAAGGTGATCAGCAATAGAAATACAAAACTTCAAGCTATATTCAACAATGGATATCCTCATCATGTATTATGCTTTAATGATGGGAGCCATCTATTTTTGTAGTGCACTTCCTTTTGTTTGTTTGAAGTTGATGATACGAGAAGCCAAAGTTCTCATTAATCATGAATTCTAAGTGAATTTTCGATGATCTAAGTCAATTTAAAATTGGACAAAACATCATAAGAGCAATTTTCACCAAGCATGGAATTTAGATCATAGTAAAACTCTACAAAATCAACTTACTCCTTCATTCTTTATATTGATACATACTCATGATTAGTTGAAAAAAGAGTTCCACAAGTGTTAGAATGAAATATTCTTGGGACTAATCCAACATTATAAAATTGAGTTTATACATGGCATCTGCAAGAAAATAATGTTTAAGCATCAAACAACCTTGTATTTATTTGGATTTTTCAAAGAGCTTAGACATGATCATGCAATTTTGACCATGTACAAAGTGAATGGAAGTCTATTTTGGATGGGAAATCCAACCATATCAATTTGTTCAAAGTCTCCCCCCC
>ML777628.1:289104-314226 GCA_009831015.1 Picea engelmannii | reverse complement strand
CAAGTAGGTAACTATGTTAATCGTGTCTCATGTGAACTCGCCACTAGCTATAAACAATGAGTTTTCCATAGTCAACACACAACTATAATTTGCATAAAAATATGTGGGCCCTAGATTTCCTACAAGAATATATCCTTGAACCACATGGATTCCCAAAGGATTTGAGCAATCAAGTCATCTCCCATCCATTCACAATGTTCTTCTTCACCTTCGGCTCAACCTTTCCATGTCTCTATAGACTATTTGTTCTACTCTTCAATTCACTAATTTCATATTCCTAGTCGACAAACACCTCCAGTCACAACATTCTCATGTGCCATGGGAATTTGTCCTCTTGTTACTTCCAAGAACTCCACCACAATAGTCGCTTGAAAATGGGAAACAAGACAATGCAACAAAAAATCATGTTAATTACATAAACATAGGGTTTTATACAATTCAATCCTTGGAATACAACCCATACTCATTGATTATTGTCGGGCCAAGAGTGGGCAGAAAAGTAACTCCACACTTTGATGTGTTTTTCATTAGCATGATAGGTTAATAAATACAACAATAAATGAATGTTGGTCCTTAACAGATGACTCTTCCTATCACCTACAACTCTTCATATTTACACTATTGTTACAAAACGCAATCCCAAGGATTATGTGTCTAACATTCCCTCCCTTAATCTAAAGGGGTGTGTGTGAGTGCAAGCATCATTTTGAACTTCTCAAAAAAAAATCTTCCAAGCACTTTGGTAAAGATGTCTGCAATTTTCTCATTTGTGGAACAATGTCTCAAGTGAATAGTCTTGGCCTCTACATGATATAAAATCAGGTGATACTTTGTGTTGATGCATTTTGTTCGATCATGGAATCTAGGATTCTTGGCCAACTTGATTGCAGAAGTATTGACAATTAGAAGAGGAGTAGAATTCACTTGTTTCTCCTGCAAATCTTCAAGTATTTTCTTGAGCCACACAATCTCCTTTGTCGCTTCTGCAGTTGCCACATATTATGCCTCTATTGCAGAATCTACTAGAACTGACTATTTGTGTGATCTCCAGGACAAATCTATTGATCTAAGATTCATGAGATAGCATGAAGTTGATACTCCAGTTTCCTTATCTCCATCAAATTTTGAATCAAAATATCTGATCAGGTTGAAGTCATCCACCTTAGAGTACCTAAGTCCAAAATCTTGAGTTCCTTGCAAGTATTTCAAAACTCTTTTGTAGCAGACCAATGTCCTTCACAAGGATTTTGCATGAACCTGGAAAGAATCCCAACAACAAATGAAATGTCTGGTTTGGTGATAGTAAGATAGATAAGACTTCCCAAGCTATGTATAATTGGTTGCATCCTCAAATTCATTCACTTATTTTCATGTGAGTTTCAAATTTTGTTCCATTGGAATAGAAACATGATTGCACTCAGCCATGCCAAAATTGTTCAACAATTCTCCAATGTACTTCTTCAGTGAGACGAATATGTACTTTAGATTTTGAATCACTTCAATGCCCAAATAGTAGTGAATATGTCCCAAATCTTTCATCTCGAATCCTTTTTTCAACTCTTTCTTTATGGATGCAATGTAGTTCTCGTTGTTCCCTGTTATCAAGAGATCATCTACATATACTACAAGATAGACAATAGTTTTTCCAAATTTCTTGACAAACAAAGTTGCATCGTCAAGATTGAAATGCTTGAAATTTAATTTCAGAAGATGCTCAGTTAACTTTTCATACCATGCTCGTGGTGCTTGTTTCAATCCATATAAGGATTTGATGAGCTTGCGTACCTTATGTTCTTGTCCCTTCACAATAAATCCTTCTGGTTGAAACATGAACACATTATCTTTCAGGTCTCCATTCAAGAAAGAAGTCTTCACATCCATTTGATGAATTTTCCATCCATTTTGTGTTGTCATGGAAAATAGAGTCTGGATGGTAGCCCATTTTGTTGTGGGGGGAAAAGTCTCCTCATAATCAAAACCTTATTTTTGTGCAAATCCTTTTTGCACGAGCCTTTATTTGTGCTTGTCAAGTGAGCTATATTATCTGTACTTATTCTTGAGTAATCACTTGTAGCCAATCAGTTTGGTTACATATGGAGGGTCCACCAACTTCCATGTCCCATTCTTGATGAAAACATCATAATCCTTCTGCATGGCTTCTTTCCATTCATCATGAAGCAGCTTCTATAAAGCAAGTTGGTTCAAGGTTAGTAGATAAATTCAAATAACAATCATATGAAACATCCATATCATTTACTTCACCTGAGTTTGAATTATCTACATTACCTTTGTCTTGTTTTGAGCAAAATTAGGTTCTTGTCTTTCCGACCTCATCGGGATGAACACTTTCAAGTTTTTTTATGAGCCATTCTAGTGGACCTTTTTGAGATGGTCCAGGTTTCTCGACTGATTGAGATGGTGTTGAGTTCTCATCAAGCCTTAGCTTTTCAATCCTCTTAATCACAACATCCAATTGAACTTCAAGTTCTGATGAAGTGGCAAGAACTTCTTCATTGGGGGGAGATGGTGCTTCATAAGGAGAATCTAGAGATTGACCCAAGATAGGGATCCTCCCTTCAAGATTTGGAATATCATCATCAAATTCATGATATGTATTTACACAAGTGAATCTATCCAGAGTTTCATCTTTCTTGGAGAATTCAAGAAAGATCGCATATATGGAAAGGATGAATTTATTGCTTGTCTCATCATAAATACGATACCCCTTGGTGGTATTTGATTACCCCAATGATATGGATTATGTTAGGAACGAAATGAAAGAAGAGAAATTACAATGAAATACTCATGAAACTTTCCTAACACCGAGAAATACAACAATACTTGATTTCCATTAATGAAAGAATTGTAAAGAGACTGTAAAAAATATAGAGTGCAAGACTCGCTAGAATGGTGACAACTTTATCTCTGAGAAGAGATGTGATGACTACACTCATTCGCAAGAAGATGATTACAATGAGGCTTTGAAGGAATTTTTTTATGTTAAAAAGGAATGTCAAAACCCTAGACATCCATAAACCTAACCCTAGGAGATGAAACTCCAAAAGTCATGTGGGTCTCGTTTGGGTAAGTTAGTACATTAACTTCCCGGGGTAGTAACTTTTGCATATGATCTTCGTTTTAGGCGCGTGATATCCCGTTGGAAAGGTCTTTTTGAGAAATACACATTACACCATCAAACTTTGACTCTGTCTATAGTTTGAATATGGTGGGCCAAAATTATACTATTTAGGGCCCCAAAATGGCCCTGGAAGTACAACAAGATGTGCTGACATGAAAACATACAAAATAAGCCAGTTGGATTAGGTGGGAGGCCACCAGTATCCACCTGAAAGATGTGTAGGGATATAGACAGCCCCGAAAGTGTAGAACCCACAATTACAAATAAGTACAGAAGAACGTGTTGAACTAAAAATTGGCAAAAGGAGCCAGTTGGAACAGGTGGGTGGCCACCAATATCCACCTGGATAAATCCTCCCCCCTTAGGAAGCAATGGTCTCCATTGCGTTGAGTTCCTAGGGAAGAGGGGAAAGCATGTTCTGAATCTGAATCTTGGTTAGTTGCGTGCTTTGTTGGAGAAGTTGTGTTGCTTGGTCTGTGGAAGACTATCACAAACCTGTTGTTGGCGGGGTTGAATATGCTCCACCAACATGTTGTCTCTAGGTTTGATGGGGAATTATGTAGGCACCATTGTAGGTGAAGAAATAATATCTTCTTTCTCTTTGACAATCTATTTTTGTTGGATAGAAGGTGTTGAGGTTGCAGTGGTTGTAGAGGTCTTATGTGAATCCTTTGAACATACTGTGAAGAGGATGAATTTTGCATATAAGATATTACCTTGCAACACTATTTTGGTGGAGCAATAGTCGGAACTACCTCTGGTATCCGATAGAGCTGACCTCCTAGAGTAATAATGACACTATGGGGTCTAGACTCATAGACAACATGACGTCTCCACATATATGGTTGGCCTAAATCCACATCACAAACATCAAAAGGGGAAACATCACACACTACCTCATCCTCGAAGGGTTGGATGCAATAGGACAGGAAACATTGTTGGCTGACATAGAGATCTCATCCTTGGTGAAGCCACTCGATGTTGTATGGTTGTAGGTGTGGTGTTTTCGACAACCCCAACTATTTGGTGGCCTTAGATGAGATGAGGTTCTTCTGGCTTCCATTATCAACAATGAAATGCAACAGAGTCCCCTTCACCCACATCTATGAATGGAAGAGGTGTTCCCCCTCTTCAGGATCTACTAATTCTTCTGGTTGAATTGTTGCGGTCGTGACAGTGGCAGTGGGGTCTGCATCGATGATCTATCTGCTTTCAATATTTTCTGGATCGGATTCCAAATCAGGGTTCAGATTTGTGTCTTTGACCTTATCCACCAATGACTATTTCGAGCGACATTCATCGGTGTTGTTCCAGTGGATTTTGTGGAAGTCACACCACTTCCCAGTGTCATACTTCATCTTCCCTTTACCCTTTTTGTCCTGTGTCTTGGATTGGTTGTCTAGGGGCTATTTGTTAGGACCGTCTTTACCGTGATTTGGTTGTTGCATATTTGCAGACCCGAATTACCATTTGTTCTGGTGCCTAAATTTTTTCTCGATTTTGACAACATATCGATAGGCATCTCCAAATGATGAGATGTTTAGGAAATCCATTTTGGTTTGGATGTAGCTATGCAGAGCCCCATGGTATTTCAGAACTAGATGTCCCTCGGAGTCCTTTATACCCAACTTGGTGTACAAGGTATGGAAAGTATTTGTGAAATCTGACATTGTTTGGCTCTTCTCTTGTTGCAGTGTGGTCCATCTCATGTATTGGTCTTCATAGTTATCAACATGATAGTATTTTTCTTTGACTGCATCCACAAAAAAATCCCAAGTGGGCTCAGCCTCATAGATTCCAGATTTCTTTGTGGAACTTTGCTCCCAGTAAGTTCCCCACCAATGTTTGACATGGGGGGGGAGCCTTCAGGAGTGTGAAGGTTATCTTTTTCCTGTCAGAAAAATTTTGAACAGAGAAATAACCTTCTAATAAATTTAACCATTTTTCTAGGGAATCTGCATCTATCTGACCTTCAAATATGGGAATATCAAAATCAACTTGTACCTTGAAGGGAGAGGTTCATCCAAAATGGTTGTTTGATGAAGATGTTCCTATTGCTATCGACGGGCGTTGAAGAATGTGTGCAAAATTCTCCATCATTTCGTCCCTCTGTCATGCGAGATCTTTCTCAAGAAACAGGTTAATAAAATCTTCTGCTCTATCGTCTTTATTTTCTACCGCCATTGAGGGATTCTTGGGTGTGCGAGAGTGATTTTCCTCAAGAGAGAAAAACCTGAGACCCAACTGGCTATACTCGGACCTCGTCGGGGACATGCGTTGAAAAACAATCAAGAGCGGACTGCTATGATACCATTGATCCGGATTATGTTCGGAACAAAATGAAAGCAGAGAAATTACAATGAAATACTCATGAAAATTTCCATACACCGAGAAATACAACAATAATTGATTTCTATTAATGAAAGAATTGTAAAGAGACTGTAAAACATACATAGTGCAAGACTTGCTAGAATGGTGGCAGCTTTATCTCTGAGAAGAGATGTGACGACTATGCCTTCCGACTCATGGCATCAAGCTCGCTTCTTTGCTCCTTAGGAATCAAGGAATAGTAGGTGGAACCAAAGACCCTAAGATGATTCACTGAAGGAATGTGGCCATACCACATTTCATATGGAGTCTTGTTTTTAAGAGCATGATATGGACACCTTCTTTTTATATAAACTGCACATAGAAATGCATCATCACAAAACATCAATTTAACATTCTTGAACAACATCATGGAACGAACCATATTTAGGAGTGTCATTTTTATTCGTTCAACCACACCATTATGTTGGGTATTGTATGGAACTGTGGTTTGATGTTTGATCCCATGTTGGTGAAGGTAGCTTTCAAATTCATTAGAAGTATATTCTCTTTCATTATCAGTGTGTATAGAGCCAATATGAGACTAAGATTCATTTTGAAAACATACATGAAAATTTTTAAAAGTTTCAAAAGCTTGTGATTTATCTTTCAGCAAGTACATCCAACACATCCTCGTGTAATCATCAACAAAAATCATGATGCATTTGTTTCCATTTGCAGAAGGAACATGCATAGGGAAACACAAATCAAAATGAATCAGTTCAAGTTTTCTACATGCTCTAGAAGTAGAATCATGATAGGGTTGTTTGTTGTGTTTTCCAAGGATACAAGCATCACATTGCTTCAATTTCCTAGGAATAGTAGGAAAACTAGAAACACCATTCTTTCTCAACAAACAAATATTGTCATAATAAATATGGCCAAATATAGCATGCCACAAAAGACTAGATGACATTATACCTGATTCATGATGGGAGAGGTATGCAGTAGTGTGTGTATGGGAATATGTCCCATTTAGCTTCAACAATGTTCCATCTTCCATTCTGGTCATAACAAGCATGTTATCGAAATCCTTCCTTATCTCAACTTTTCCACCGAACATATGAACAAAGTGGCCTTGTTATATAATGTGAACAAGGGACAACGAGCTTCTTTGTAGCTTATGAAGATAGAGTACATTGTGCAAAAGAAAATTTGGGAGTCCAATAAACTTAATCTCGGTGCCCATTATCGAAGATTTGAGACTTGATCTATCTACATGGTACACTACAACATCTACATTGCCATCGGATTTTTCGAAGAAGTCTCTTCAAAATTTCATGTGGGAGGTTGTGCATGTATCAAGAAGTCATTCATCTCCCCAAGAATCAAATGAAGTATTAAATAGATCTTCAGTTACTCCTATATTGCAATGGGAAACAACATAATGAACATGTGTTTTACCTTCCACTGGTTTTGAAGTTCTATCTTTGTCTTCTTTCCAATTATGTCTTTCTTTGATCTTCTCCCATGGAACTCTACAGTATTTGGCTTCATGTGACCCATTCATTCTGCAATGGGTACAATGAAGATCATATTTTTCGTGGGGATTATGCCAACCCCCCTTGCATCTGAGCTTCTTCTTTCTATGTCTTTTCTTACTGCCTCTATGTTGTCCAGAAACTTGAGTATTGGAAGCCCCAAACATAGATACTCTTGATGACAATTATCCATAACCTAATGAATGGTCATCTCTCCAGTATGTGTTTTCCATTGATTTTCGTCAAACACACAGGGAAGAACCTCTAAATCCTCCAATTGAAAATATATATAAAATCTGAGGCAGTTGATTTGAATATGTGTAGAGACTTTGAAGTGAACTTAAAACCCTATCCCTATGTTGGATTTTGTAGCTTTTCCACCTTATCTCTCTGTTCCAAGCCTTTGTTCCAGGTCGAGTATGCATGATCACCAAGGTCAACTTGGAATCTAGGAAAATCATGGCCAAGATTCTCTTTGACAAAGGATGCTACGGAGGGGATCCAAACTAATTCAATATTTTTATTGGGCTTGAAACCAATTTGAGGAGAGATATCATCTTGGGTTCGAAACTAAAACATATTCAATATCCTCTGATGAGTGATATGACTCGAGAGGGAGAATAGTCCATAGTTCATTCCTGGATGGAGGAACCCTATGTGTGAAATGAATAGTCAAGGGGCATGTTGTTTTGTGCAATGAGGAGGATGTAGAGTTTATGCAGTGATTGATGGAGTCACGCGGGATGTAGTCTAGCAAGAAAATACAATGATGAGTTCGTGCAAAGGTTAGATGAAAGAATGAAGAACCCTAGAAATTGATGGGCTTAGTACAGTGGCATGTTACGGTTTCTATGTTCAATTGTCGATGAGTGACAGTGTGTTAGTTGTATTATCGACGTGATGGATACCATGCATAATATTTCGGTTTCAGGTCGACGATGGTTTGTAGTTCTAGTTCTTTGATGCAAGAATGTGAATAAGTTTTTTCTCTATCCATGGGAATGATACCATAGATGTATTCGAACGAGCATGCATAGAATTAGGAGGTCAACATATTTGGGATGTAGTCTGTGAATATATGTGCATGGGATACAAGAGAAAACCCTAAACAAAAGATTGAGTGACATAAGAATATAGACTAGAAGGAGGAAAATAGACCAGGGAATCAGTCAGACTGGAGCATAGAAGGACTAGTAGTCAGGGTGAGCATTTTCTATTCGCTCATGGAAAGGAAGCACCAAGAGAATAATGCATGGAGTTAACATGGCTATGATACCATTGTCAAGCTAGGAGTGGGAAGAAAAGTAACTCCACACTTTGATGTGTTTTTCATTAGCATGATAGGTTAATAAATACAACAATAAATTATTGTCGGTATTCCTTAATAGGTGACTCTTCCTATAACCTATGACTCTTCATATTTACACTATTATTACAAAACGCAATCCCAAGGATTATGTGTCCAACAATTTCAATAGGTCCTTTTTCCAATTGACCCCAGTGACTCTACACTCTCATGCATTGTGCGACTTCACCATAGGAATATACATTCAATTATATGCCATGCACAACAATGTGCTACACACATAATTGTCTTCCATAAAAATTGATCGCAATCGATCAATCTTTGATTATGAAATATAATATAGCTCCTCAAGGTCATAACATGCATAGGGAACAACAATATCTCCATAATAAAATCTAAACATCTTAGTATCAAATCTTTTCATGAGTCGATCAATTTCAATAACTAGTATCTCATAGCCTTTATTGATCATTTCCTTTATCTTATATGGTTTCCATGCTAAAGGTGGAAAAAACCATTTGCATGACTCTTCTCACTACTTTTTACCTTTTTTCTATTACTTGATGATTTATTTCATTTATCATTTTTTTTTTAAAACCCACAAGGGTGCTTTTATCCACGTTTCCATAAAACCACAAGAATATGCCATCTATAGGCTACTGTCACAATTGTTTATCAACAATAAATCAATGAGTAGATCAATGCATCATGAGCAACAATTTAATTGTTCTTCACTCAACAAGCAATGCACACACTCAAATCTATGCATATTTACTTATAACCACCATGAGTGTACTTTCTCTATCTCTCTCCAAACTATCTCTCATTTGTAGCGATATACTTCGAACAATGAGGATGGCCAACTCTCCTAACATTTTTTTCTTTTCCAAGAAACAAATTGCAATTTCTCTTCCATTATAGAATGAAAATCATATTCTTCAAGTGCTCAAAGCAAAATACAAAAAAAAAAAAAAAAAAACTACAAGTGCATATTACACTTAGAAGAGTACACGTACATATTGCACTTACAAGAGTATAAGTATGTCCTTACAAGAGTAAAATTACATAATTAATGTACATTTAATTTCTTGCACTTAAAAAATTAATCCTTAATTCTTACCTTTTTTCCCTTCTTCGTTGTAAGTTCTTGCTCCCCCTCTAAAGAAGAAGCCATAATAACTAACTATAAGTTAGAAGGAAAGAGATCATGATTCATAGAGTGAACTAGTTCCTTATCTGGATAAGAGGTATTGATTTCATGAAGTCTCTTTATTCAACTAAGAGGGGCTTTAGGTACAACTACTTCCCTCAAGGAGGAAAGATCAATATTCATATCTTCTACTCTATCCCCCGAGGTAGGAGTGGATTCCCCAATCAGAACTTGAGGTTGTTGATTTACCTCATTCTAATCAATCTCATTATCCGACATCAGTTCCTATGGAAAACTCCAACTCTTTGGTTTTGATTTGGTCCCTTTTTTCCTAGGAGGATGAGCTCAAGCACGAGGACAAGTAACTTGTAGATGTCTTGGAAGTTGACATATCCTAAACTTGAATGTTGTGTTCTCATAATCTACGACCCATGTACTTTAAATTTTTTTCATTTGAGAATCATTTTGTCAGGAAGACCTTTACTAAGATATATCTCAACATAGAGATGAGCATATGTGCACAATCCTACTACAAATTTCTCAATATTTTATTTTATGTAAGTTCCCAAAGTATTTCCAATATCCGCAAAAAATTGATAAAAAAAATATAAATGTAATGGAAAATTGGGAAGATGAATCCAAATTGGCATTACAATAATTGGTAGAAAGTCAGGATCAAATTATGGGAACCAAGGAGTTATAAAAAGTTTTGTGCTTCCCCAAAACCAAGAACCCTCCTTAAACACAATCTGATAAGTAACAGGATTGTAAAACCGAACAATTAAAAATTCTTTGGAGCATAGAGAAAGCTTGCATTTCTCTGTTTAATTCGAATGGATCCACTAGTACAAAGATGATGTATGTGGCCAATATTTATTAAATCTACAAATAATTGCATCTTTTTCATATAGTGAACACATGGATTACCTTTGGTGCTAAGATCTCCACCTCCGACACCTCATCAACATACTCCACTATATAGGCACTAAGAAGAGTAGAATTCTTCGAAGCATTTGGAATGGTAGATTTTTTTTACTGCATCCCTAAAAGACCCAAGTTTGGAGGATGAAGGCACCCCAAAATCAACCATTCCTCCACAAAATTGCAACACCAAAATGACAAATCAATCTTTACCTGTGAAGTGGACAGACAAAGGATTTTGATCCTCAATTTGTTTTCCTTGATAAAGTAATCATTGATTAGCCACAAGAATACCTTGTGATAGCTCCAATTTCTTCTTTAAAACAAAAATCGAATCAACAAATTGCACCCACAAACTTAAAGTGTCAACATTCGAAAAATGGTGAATAGATCTTTCGTCAAACACTTGATAAGAAAACATCTGGTTAAAATATTTCCATCAAGACCCTTTTGAAGTAATGTTTCCCCTTGCCATTGAAAGCATGCTTGATGGCATACATTATTCATTTAGGCATTACGTCAAACAATTTGCATGCAAACATTTCAACAAACCTTTGGCATGCCATCCTTGTTGCCATGGTATTTCTAGCATTCAAACAAAGTGTTTGAGGAAATTTTTGCAAGACAAGTGTTTACCACATTACAACACCCATGAATTGCTCGATCTAGACTTGGTATTTTTCCATGGTGCCTTTGAATTCCTCAACATGAACACGATGTATTTGCACAACAACTTTAGCATGTCCATCGTTAAGTTCCTCATAATACCACATTGTCATTATCATTTAGTAAATGATATTTATAAATACTTAATTGAATTATCTCTCTACACATGTACAAAGATCATTTTCCAATGAAGGGCTTCCCATCACACTCACTCTATTGATTATTCCAATGCACATGCTTTCATTCTATGCAATCACAATCCCTTTATTTGTTACAACCACTCATACCAAATGTAACAACTACCATTATTGTTATTTACATTACAAAGCTAATTAAACTTCCAAACATTAACACATTTAACTACATTTGCAAAGATATGAACGAACCAATATTTCAACACTTCCATTCAATGTAATAATTGCAATAAAATACAAACCAATGCCCTCAATGAAGTCTTGTCTTCTTCTCTTCATAATGCAATACTTGACCATGTAATACATCTAAAAAATAAATGCTTGATCAATCTCATCCATATGAGTATGGATTGAAGGCTCCAATCTTTTTTGCATCTCCATGCTCGAAACTATACATCTCTTACTCGATCATCATGCCTCCTTCCTTCCTCTTGTTATTCAAAGATCAAAACACATGGGATTATTTTCCTACAATTATATATGTGTTGATGAAGCTAGAAAGGATGAAGTTGAGAGTAAACTAGGACAAAGAATATGATTGATCATAGGCCTTGATCATGAATTCCAACGATATTGTAAATTAGAGGTTTTTGGAAGTCGTCGTGTAAGAAATCCATTCTTTGTTTCCCCCCCCCCTTATGCATGTGTGTATTGTTTATAAAAATTCAGTGCACATATCTTAATCAAATGACAGAGTTATTGACCATTGTCATGAAAATTTTGAAAAATTATTTAGAAGTTATACTTGTTATATCCATGTAAAAATTTTAACTTGTAGTGTAATATTTTTCCACCATTCTCTTCAGATATTCGTCAATTTGTCTTGCCTTATGTTATCCAAAATAACATATTAAGATGGGCTCTAAGGATCTTATGATCCATAAATGGTAGGCCTATGGATTGTTTGTTTCATCAACACAGATCCTCTACAAAAAAAACAAATTTTCTCTATATTTCGAGATGGATTCGAATATGGTTTTTTTCTTGTTTGTGTAATGGATCATTCCATCAACACTCTATCAAGCCCTCTAATTCTTCTAACTAAGTTCCAATACTACAATTCACCATGCTCACGGCCCTAAGGGATTCAAAGGGTGTTGTGGGATCTTACTCAAGCATATGGATGGAAGTCACCATGGTCACATAGGATTTTTGAGACACTAGCATGCATACAGTTGGAAGAGAATGGCTTACAATCTATTTCTTTAATTGCCCACAAATAAACCCATATAGCAACAATTATAGCAAGAATAAAAACACATGGTTGTAGGTGTCCACAATGCTCCATGGTTTGACTATAGAAGAGTTGATTGTTTATGAAGAAGAATGCCCTGATACCAATAACATGATGCCAACAAATCACCACTTGGGTTGTAGCTTGCTATGGCACAATTTGAGCCAAATCGTAGTGCAATTGTGGGAATCAATTTAGAAAATGTATGTGTGTTATTTTTTTAAGTTCAAACTTTGAACAAAACAAAGTAGTGGTTATAGTAGGCATAGTGTATGGATGTAGGTAAAACTAGTGAATAGACAAGGGAGAATAACTATGAGTATTAAAGCTACAACTTCCAACAACTCAATTAACAATGAAATTGAGCTATTGGAATGTGGGATAGTGTTGTGTGATGGTAAATGGTAAGCCAATGATGTTAGCAATGGAGGTTATAGGAAATTGGGTTGTGGGTAACAATATTCCATACATTTATAAGGAACCAAGCTATGGATAAAACAAGCAATCCCATAAATGAATAATTAATGTTGTATCTAAGCACCAACATAGTTTCATTCCAACAATTTACTAACACAACTATAATCAAACTCACAAAGATTCTCATTATACAAAAATTAAATACACCATAACAATAGCATTTTCCCTAGAGATCCAAATGAGAAAACCAGATTGATTGGGAGTTTTGTTAAGCAATAAATTGATTAAAAAAGGGTGAGTTATACACAGATTTAGTGTGTTGTTACTCACTGGTAGGAAATTTGTGGATGGCCATGGCTCACCAACAATATTCACTCATCGTGGGACAAACTCAATGTCTTCTTCTCCTTTGATCATCAAGCAAATTGCTTCTTTGATCTCTCATCTCTGCTACTTCCTTTCTTCATTTCCTCCTCATCTCTCATCTCTGTTGAATTCCCTTCTTCATCACAACCTTCGTTTTTAATGGGGTGCCTTGGAAGGAAAACCATCATAATAGTTTATTTCAACTTCCAAGTAAATTTTTGGGCATTTCCTCAACTTTTCCAAAATAAATAAATAAATGCTTACTGCAAAGTTTACAAAAATATTTTGATGATGGTCCAATTTGGATCACACCTCCCCATTTGTAGGCTTTCAGTCTCCAAAAGATGGGTCATTGAGGAGATGGAAGCACATGACCTCCATTTTCTTCTCCATGTCCACCTTCCCATCACTAAAGAAGGTTGCTTATTGCTTTCTTGTCTACCCTTGTTTTGTTGCTAGAGGAGTTATTCTCTCTCTCTCTTTATGTGCTTTGATGAAGTATGCCTTACAGTACCCTTGACCAAGCGATATTTGTTTTCTTTCCTATAGAAATTATCATCGAGCCTATCCCACATGTATGAGCTACCAAATATATCTCCATAGGCATCTAATGGTGTAACTTCATATTTTAATTCATCAACATAGCTAGCATTAATGTCAAACTTGATTTTACATATCCAAGTGATTCTCATAAAAGATTTCCCTTACAACCATGCTAGTGAACTTGGATGCACTAGATCATAAGCTTCTAGACCAAGCTCATCAACTAATGTTTCATAAACCAGATTACATTGAGAACCGTTGTCAAACAAGGCATTTACCTTCTGGTTCTTCACTTGAAATTTGATTTGGAATAATGCATGCTTATCTCCACTTGCCTTTGGATGATACAATGTGGTGCAAGCTATGGCTTCATCCAGATTGGAGGTGCTTTCTACCACTTATTCTTTGTCTTGGTATCTACATTTAATTTTGTCTTGGACTTCAGCTACTTTAGACACAATTTTGGATGAAGTTTCCAACACTTCTCTTCCATGTGCCCATCCACATCACAGTGTTTGCAATGCCTATTAGGATCCCTCCTTTTTTCGACTATGGATACCATCTTCTTATATTTTCTCTTGTTGGTTTCTTCTTGTCCCTCATGATGTTGTCCCTCCTTGGAGTCCAACTCAATATAGAGAGCCTTCTTACTTGCCTCATCTATGATTTTCAAACTAAGAAGATACAACTACCTTCAGATACAAGGATGATTTTAGGGGCTAAATTTCACTCATGGGCTAATTGTCCATGGTTTTTCCCAAAAACATATTCGCTATTCTAAAAATAATTCGCCCGAATTCTATAGGATGCAATTTTTTTACCTTAAAAATCACCAAAATTTTAAACAAACTATATAAAATTCTTAGAAATTTGAATATTTCTACAAAAATATCGCCAAACATTTTATTGTTTGCATATGAAGGATCAGTAAGATTCGCCAAGGTTTCTACATTTTAAAATAAATTTACATCCTTTAAATCATCCATGTTCATATATGGTTGAACAATGCTCCAAGGTATTTCACCACCATCCCCGACCATTCCAAAGAGATACCAACCTGATAGCTTACCTCCTAAATTCAAAAGTGTATTCTTGCACCCCTTGTCCATATTCTTACTGAAGGTATTTCCATTTCATGCGCTGCTCCTCTTTGTAGCCTATGGGATAAAATTGTGACTTCAACAATGCCTTGAAGTATTCTCATTTCATAATCATTTGCTTCTTTCCTATTCTTAATGCATCCACATAGCTCTCCCACCACAACAGAGCATGTTCGGTCATCTTCAAACAAGAAAAATAAACCTAATGTGTTTCTTGGATTCGATAAAGGCCAAATTAAACTTCCATGTGTTTCAATCAACTATTCAAGACTTTAGCATTAACCTGTCCATGAAACATGGGTATTTCAAGCTTTTCTTCCACTTTGAAAGGAACATTGGAAGATGAAGAACCTGAATCATTGAACTTGTGGCTTCCAATGACTCAATTAAAAATGGAATCGATCTATGGGAATGTGGGATAGTGTTGTGTGATGGTAAAAGTTAAGCCAATGATGTTAGAAATGGAGGTTATTTCCAATTGGGTTGTGGGTAAAAATCTTCCATACATTTATGATAACCCAAGCTATAGGTAAAATGAGTGATCCCATAAGTCAATAATTAATGTTGTATCTAAGAACCAACATAGTTTCATTCCATTTTTTTTTTAAAACTAGAACTAATCAAGCCCACAAATATGATCATTATACAACAATTAAACACACCATAACAATAACATTTACCCTAGAGATCCAAATGTGAAAAATGGATTGATTGGGGGTTTTATTAAGTAGGAAATTGATTACAAAAGGGTGAGCTATACAGAAATTTAGTATATTGTTACTCACTATTAGGAAATTAGCATATGGCTATGGCTCAACAAAAATATTCACTCATCATGGGACAAACTCAATGTCTTCTTCTCCCTTGATCATCAAGCAGACTGCTTCTTTGATCAATCATCTCTATTACTTCCCTTCTTCATTTCCTCCTCATCTCTCTTCTCTATTGAATGCTCTTCTTCATCACAACCTCAATTTTTAATGGGTTGTCTTGGAAGTTCAACCATCATAATGGTTCGTTTCAACTTCTAAGTATTTTTTGGGCATTTCCTCAACTTTTCAAAAAAGCACAATTAAATACTTTTTACAAAGTTTACAATTTTTTTTTGATGAGGATCCAATTCAAATAATATTAACTACCTCTAGAAGTTTGGCAAAGGTAAAGAAACCTAGATATCTCAAATGAGAATCTCATCTTGCTACATGGATAAATCGAATAGTGGTTGATATTGTTTAATTCACTATTTTTTAGTTTTTCCTCTTTCCATAGACTTTCAATGCTCTACCCAAACTATTTGAGCTATACCTCCTCCAATCTCCCCTCTTAGAAGGTAAGAGGGCAAAAGATTATTTACTAGTGACATGATTTTGTTGTTTTGCTCCTCTCAAATTCTCTAGATAACGCATATGAATTGTATCTTTATTACATGCATTGAAATTGATGTTTATTAAACCATCCATTCAGGGCTATGTTGATATGTGGATTATCTTGCATAATCGATTTGTTTTGTGTTATTATACAAAAGGAAAATACATTTACTCTGCATGATGAATAATAGGGATAAGGATAGTATAGTCCATTGTAGGTTGAAACTAAGCAATTTTTATGCTTCATGCATACGAAGCATTATGCATGGCAACATTAGTTGAGGTCAGGGGCGCCCTCATGAGGAAAACAACACATGAAAAGGTGATCAGCAATAGAAATACAAAACTTCAAGCTATATTCAACAATGGATATCCTCATCATGTATTATGCTTTAATGATGGGAGCCATCTATTTTTGTAGTGCACTTCCTTTTGTTTGTTTGAAGTTGATGATACGAGAAGCCAAAGTTCTCATTAATCATGAATTCTAAGTGAATTTTCGATGATCTAAGTCAATTTAAAATTGGACAAAACATCATAAGAGCAATTTTCACCAAGCATGGAATTTAGATCATAGTAAAACTCTACAAAATCAACTTACTCCTTCATTCTTTATATTGATACATACTCATGATTAGTTGAAAAAAGAGTTCCACAAGTGTTAGAATGAAATATTCTTGGGACTAATCCAACATTATAAAATTGAGTTTATACATGGCATCTGCAAGAAAATAATGTTTAAGCATCAAACAACCTTGTATTTATTTGGATTTTTCAAAGAGCTTAGACATGATCATGCAATTTTGACCATGTACAAAGTGAATGGAAGTCTATTTTGGATGGGAAATCCAACCATATCAATTTGTTCAAAGTCTCCCCCCCACACACACACCTAAAAATGATAGTGTATAGTAAATACTCCATCAAAATAGTAGGTAAACATCACCCTACAAAAATAACATTAATGAAGTAAGTATAAATACCCCATGAAAATAGTAGGTGAACATCACCTTGCAAGAATAACATTAATGAAGTGAGCCTAAATACCCTATCAAAATAGTAGGTAAACATCACCTTGCAAAAATAACATTAATGAAGTGAGTCCAAAACCCCCCTCTAAATGGTAGGTAAACATCACCTTGCAAGAATAACATTAATGTAATGAGTCTAAATACTCCATCTAAATAGTAGGTAAACATCAACTTACAAGAATAACATTAATAAAATAAATCTACATGTCCCATCTGAATAACATTAATAAAATAAATCTACATGTCTCATCTAAATAGTCTCTAAAATAATAACATCAATGAAGTGAGTCTAAATACCCATCAAAATATTACCTTATAATAATAAGAAGATTAATAAAGTAAATTTAAATATCACATCTAAATAATAAATAAAAATTAACTGAAAATAAAATAACACCATAAATGAAGTGAATCTTTGGCATAAATACAATGCAATGGGAAGACCTCATGTTGAAGAGTTAGACTTGCTACTTTTAGGGAAGAATAGGGAATCTTTGGCATAGATACAATACAATGGGAAGACCAGATTTTGAAGAGTTAGACTTGTTGCTTTTAGGGAAGAATGGGAAAATCTTTGGCATAGATACAATACAATGGGAAGACCAGATTTTGAAGAATTAGACTTGCTACTTTTAGGGAAGAAGAATGGGAGAGATGGCTTTTCAATATGATAATGATGGTGGTTACACTAAAGGAGTGTAAAGAGTCGAGGTCTTTTGATTCCTTTGACCATCATTTATTGGTAATAGTTAAAGACCATCTATTAGGTTTTTTATATTTTAATGGGCTGTGTTGATAGATAGGTTCTTCAATGGTGGATTTATTAAATTAAATCTGTGAAAGTCCAATGCTGTAATTGTTATAATTGTAATGGAACTTTGTTCATACTAAAATATATAATAAGGGTTAATGGAATTGATTTAGAATTAAGTGAAATTTATTGTTTTATTATACATATATTTATGAAATGTTAATTTTGTATTTCTTGAAATATTTTTATTATCATCTAATATTTATATTTAATATATATTTATTATTTTATAGATAAATACTCATGAATATGGATAATTAATTAATTCCGAAAATGATATATGAAATCCTTGTACCATGAAATTAGTTTAAGGCAATGGCAGAAATTAGTGATGGCATTGAAAATGGAAGGCAGTGATGCTGAGTGGGGAGTGACCTCGGAACCATGTTATGCTGTGGTCCACACCACCATCCTCCTCGTGTGGCGTACACGAGAAAGGTTTCGGTTGGCGCAGCTCTTCACCTCCACACAAATAATCTGGCATGGTTTCTACACTAAAAATCTCCAACAACAACTTGTTTCATCATGCAAATCGATACCCAAGAGCGAGATATTCACGTGATACTACATGAATGCCACCTGGTTACTTATTAAGGTGGAGAAGAAATGAGAGAGGGGAGATGTCCACCTCATCAATGCATTTCCTCCAGCGAAAAAGCCGTCTAATCTATTTTTTTATTTATTTTTAAACGTGCACCTCAATCCTTCCTTTCAATCCAATCCGGAGACTACTGCTGCTTACCTTGAAAAAAAAAAAACAAAGGAAAAGCTAAAAAGCAGGGGGCTCCTCAACTTGTTTTCAACTTGAAGCCACGCTACACCACACCATAAGCTAAAAACAGCAGCTTGGCTATCCTACAAATCTCTCTTTGTACCCCCCTCGCTCTATTTCTTGGGTTTGCTCTGCATTCAAACTGTCTACACAGAAACAGCAGCTGTAGCAGAGAGATTCTCTCAGTCGGTTTGGATCTCAGGGCATGGAGACTGAACGGTTTCAGAGTAATATGAGCTCAAGGAGTAAGGGAAAAAGATCTAAGCGTGCTAGGCATGCAGGGATTTCTTCTCTGCTAACCACCAAATCAGATGAGCATGAAGCAATCTGCTTTTCTCAGTCTGAAATAGAAGAAGACCAAGTAGCCCTGGCTGCAAATTCACTAGTAATGCTCGCCAATGATGAATCCTTCTGGAACCCACAAACTGTGGCCTCGGCCTCAGCCTCGGCCCTGCACAAGGAGGAACCGGCCATGAAAGCATTGAAAAGGAAGAAGAGAGTGAGGACCAAGAAGTTCCTGGATGCCGATTTTGACTCTGGTGCAGATCTCTCATACGATCTAGACCAACAGGCTATGAAGGATCAAGATTTGAAGTACAAGTGCAAGACATGCAGAAGGAAATTCGCTACATTTCAAGCTCTGGGTGGCCACAGAGCAAGCTGCTACAACAAGTTCAAATCCTCCTGTGATGTCTCCAACAACATGCATGAAGAGATTGAGGGTCTGAATGCAGAGATCATCGACTATGAGGATGATCTTCAGTCTTTGAACAGGTCTTCTTCTCTGGAGGATAGGCGTTCACTTCATATTGAGACGAGCGATGAAGGTTGGGGTAATAGGGCCAAGCCTGCTCATGAATGCCCTGTTTGTTACAGAGTTTTTTCAAGTGGACAAGCTTTGGGTGGTCACAAAAGATGCCATTCAACTCCCCCAGCTGCTGCTCCTGTTGGATTAGATAATTCTCCTTGTCTTTCCACCATCGAGGAACATCGGCCTGTGAAACATCATGGACTTCTTGATTTGAACATGCCACCTCCTGTCGATGAAGAAGATTACTGTATTGAGAATCAGGACTCTGTTTTTCATGGGAACGAGAACTTCTCTGCTAATATCAAATCCAACCGTAAAATCGGGCGTTTTGTCATTCAGAGCACTGGAAAAGTGGGATTGTTTTTATACGATGATCAACATGCTGATAAAGCTCGAGAGGATGAAGCAGAGAGCAGAACTGGATGCCACAGGACTTTCAACTTAGTGTAAACTAGAAGTTACTGGAAGTTCAGTCTAGGCTTCCATTCTTTGACTTTCAAAACAATTCTTCTGTTATGAAAAATTCTGCCCATGCAACTTGAATTAAGTATCAGAGTTACTGATCAATGACATCAAAATTTTGAAACTATGCTTATTGCATCAATGTATGCTGTGTTGATTCATCTGATTCAGCTCGATTCATTACTCTGTAGGTGGGAGATCACTCACTTAGCTCCGGAGACTTCGTTCATTTACTTTTTCTGATTTTTACGGAATTATATGAAAGGTTGCTTGTAAAGCCTAAATTTGATTTCTTCCCTTCGTCTCGCAGAATGGTCCATATATTATCTGATTTCATCGCTATTATTTTGTCCTGGGACTGCATGATTCTGCTTCAGTTCCTTGGAATACATCTATGCAAATATTTCAATATATCGATGCAGCTTAAGATTCTCTATCAGTCTTGGAATAAATCTGTGCACATATTTCAATATATAAACGCTGCAGAAGATTCTATTTAGCAGTGAAGTCTTGAATAGTTTCTGACAGGATTTTATATCTTTCTTACTAGCTTCCAACTTCACAGGTTGAGTATTTTTACCATTTGGGTCTATCGGTCTGAAACAACAGTTGATCAGTTTCTTTTTCTGGTAAAGTGGCCTAATAAATTATGATCTCTGCTATTCACTTCAGGGTTGAATTTTTTAACATTATGGTTAGTCAGTTATAATCGATCAGTTCCTTTTTATGGGAAAGTTGCAGAATAGAATATGATCTCTGTTATTCAGTTTCCTAGTTCATTGAATCTGTTTTGTAGCCAATAGTGATTGAAGTAAGATAATCTGGTGCTTAGACAGTACATGATTTGATGATTTAAGCAGATAGATTCTATTGATTTTTTCAGGCAATCTGTTTAGTTGGCAAATACAAATCTGGTCATATGCCGTTACTTGGTGTTTTGCTAGCTATTAAAGCATGGTGGAATCTTCAAAATTTTACACATGCTCCACTTTGGCTGATACTTTACCAATCATACTTTTGGCACTTGCTCTGCTTTTGTCTTTGTCAGAAAGGCACTGCAAGTATGCTGCTGCACCATTAAGCAAAAATACAGCTTCCGTCGTGCAGAGGAGTAATGATCATGGGATGAGAGCCCGTCATTCCATGTGTTCCTTGTAATTCCAAGTATTCATTATTTTCAATGTATTATCCACATGCATCTGGACCACAACAATGTTAAGAGTAATGGGCTATATCTTTTGTTTCTTTTTTTAATTATTTAATTTTATTGAAATCCCTCATTTCAATCTTCGTTCGTTGAAACTGAGTTTTCAATGAACGAAACTGTGTTTTCAATGAACGAAACTGTGTTTTCAAATTATTGAAATTGCAAATTCTGGGCTAAGTTTTGTCCTTTTTTATTTGATTTTATTGGAATCCCTTAATTCAATCTTCCTTCAACTGAGTTTTCAAATTACTGAAATTGTAAATTCTGATTACTGAAATAATCTCAACGTCTAAAGGGGTTAGATCCAATGGTAAAAAGCTAGGAGTTTTTCACTTTTAAGTAAGGTTCACTTTCAGTGAGGACCTAACCTGGAGCATAAATGAGGATCACAATAAAATAGTATCATAACAATGTCAAAAATGAAATAGCAAATTCTGACAGAGTATAGATGAGGACCACAATAATGTTAAAGAATAATGAGTTTAGTTTTTTTCATTTTTTATTTGTTTTTATTAAAAAAAATTATAGGTTAGTCAACAACAAGGTTTGAAGTCATTACAACAATATTATTGTTATGGGCTCAACATGTTCACTTGTTGGAATTGAATCCAATTGGATTAGATAACAATCATTTCTTTCAACCACCTCAACTAAATTCAATTGACATTTACTGACATTTTTTAGTTCAATTTTCTTTAAAATTGAATCTCTTCAAAAAAATTGATTATACAGACGAATTTTACAATTCAGAAATATTTGTATTATGTTTCAATATCTCTTAAAACACTTGGATTTAGTATCTATTTTGATAGATCCATCTCAATTCAGGAGAGATATTAAATTCTTTGAGGTGCAAACCTTGTTTTTTTAATTTAAAAAAGTTTTCACCTGGAAAAACTTGATCCCTCTAAACCCATGATAGTTGAGATGGATTTATACATATAAAACAAGGAAATGATTACACTCAGAACTATAAAAAAAAAATAAAAAAATTCAATGAAATAATTATAAATTTTATGGAATAAAAATAATTATAATTAAATTTATAAGATAAAAAATCTTATTTCTTTTCTCCCAATGATTTTGAACATTAAAAAGAAGTTTAAAAAAAACTCGAACAGGAGATGGCATGGCAAGTCTTCAATAACGTTACCAGCTCAAAAATAAAAACGAAAAAGACAGATATCTCCATAGAAAAATACCAAAAGAATTATATGATCATCTCATAAATGCAGAGCATATCATGCTCTCAGATTTGATTTCTCAATATGTATCCTGTGCTTGAAAACAAACTTCAATATGATCCTGTTTGTGCTTGAAAACTAACTTCATTTCATAACATGAAACTCCATTCAGAAACCAGCGTTTTTATGTAAGGAGAAACAGCTATATCTCTGTATGAATGAAGGACAATCGGCCTCAGATCTGTGACTGGATGCTAACAGAATGATGCACAATGCACGGTATTGCTTGTCTTGTAAGAAACGATATTGATTAAATAATAGCAATTATAATTTTGATATTCATGTTGGAATGGCAATGACAATGGTGCAAACAAGTCAAAGGAAATGAATGGTAGGTGCAACTTGGCTCTCAGGCTATTGTGAGAATATCGAGGCCCGCTTATGACGATACGGCGCTTTATTATTCTAATGGGAATGGAAGGCATGGCATGAAACAAACAGCCCAACAGGAATGGGAGGATTCCTCGCATTCTTTAATGCTCCATCACCAAAATCTCCCATAAAATAGTATTTTTAAAGTAATGAGCCGCCTGCCTGTCAACGGTTCAGCTAATTCTGGTCTCCAACTGTCAGTAAAGTTCGGGTCTCATGCCATAATCTGAAAAGCTCGCCTTGAATGCATGAGTGGGTGGGTCTGAGTCTGACCGAGGCTGGATCTGGGTTCAGCCTTGAAGAACAAGTCTACTCATTCATTTCATGTGACATCTTTCACTGATGGCCGAACAAGTAGGTAGATCAGTTTCCCTGCACTTTCAGTTTCATCGACCATATTCTGTTCTGATCCAAAAAAAATTGAGATAAACCTTGTTTCCACGTCTTAAGAGTAAAGAGCTACAGGATGGCCACTTGAATATAATGATAGTGGAGATTAAGAAATATCTTAGGAAATAGTTTTTGTTTTTTTTTATATATATTATCTGTTTAATATGGCTTTGGTTAAACATTTTATTTTTTGGTTGGAATCAGGCAATGTAAATCAAGACAAAATCACTATTTTCTGTTGTTTAAATTGCATTTCTGAATGCATAAATAGATTCGGCATGCTGAAAAACCCCTGAGGCACTTGGATTATACAAACTTAGCCACTCAAATCTGCGGATCCACCGGATTTCTGGTAAATTCAGTCTGAAAACTTCCAAAAGGTAGAACGTTTAGACTAAGTTGTTTAATATTGTTCAAAATTGGACCAAGTTGTTTAATATTGTTCAAAATTCGACCAGAAATAGTTGGATCTGTAGATTTGAATGATTAGGTTTATATAATCTGAGTGCCCCAGGGTTTTTTCCACTGAATTTATTTTTGCATTAAAAAATGCAATTTAAGCAACAGAAAATTTAAGCCCAAATTTATATAGCTCTATCCCTGCCAAAAATGTCAAAACTTAGAATTTTTAAGCATCAATTACAATGGTAGTTAAGTGAAAATTATATTTGTGTGTGTGATTTTTTTTGTTTGTAAGATAAGCAGTTTCATTCTAAAATACTTGAGGTTGTATTGTTGGATAAAGTTGTACTTCTGGAGAAATTTAAACCACCTCATTTAATAACACAACACCTAAAAATAGTTAACCTTTATTCTTAGTTTACTAATTAATTACTTAATTAAAAAATGCAATTAAAACAACAGAAAATTGTGATTTCGCTCAAATTTATATAGCTCCATTCCTATCAAAAATACCAAAACATAAAAAATTTAAACAACTCAAAAATCAATTATAATGATAGTTAAATGAAAATTATATTTATGTATATGATTTTTTTGTTTGTAAAATAAGAAAATTTACAATTTCATTTTAAAGTATTAAAGGTTATATATTAGATAAAATTGCACTTTTGTAAAAAAATAAGCCACCTCATTTAATAACACAACATAAACTCCTACAAATACTTAACCTTTATCCTTAATTTACAAATTAATTACTTAACATTGTTAACATGCATAGAAGCCAAAATCCTAAAATAAAATCACATGCAAAAATGATATTAAAAGGTTTATATCATGACTATGCTTATTGCCCATCAAAGTGTATACCCACCAAGATTGGTAAGATTTCATTTTCCATAGTGATGTAAGGATTGACTTTATCTTTTATAACAGTATTAACATAAATGTGGTTCTTAATAGCTTCCAAAGTCACTTTATCTTTCTCAAAAGTTGTAAATATTTTCTCTTTTACTGCAGGAATCGCATTACTTATTTTTCTCAAAAGAAGGGAAACCGTACATAAATTAGCTACATCGTCTAATCAATTGTCACAGCATTAAATAATTTACATGGAAGCCCTCGGCATAATCTTGAATCGAAGTAGATTCTATGCTTTACATTTTAAATTAAGTTACTGCTTGCCAACATGTCATGGCACAATAATAATTCAATAATGGAACCATTTAGTGGGAAAATATTGAAATAACAAATAGTAATCGAGGTATAATATTATTATGCAAATTGAGAAAATGAGTCCTTTTAGTGTAATTATTTTATAATAAAAGATATATATAATATATATATATATATATATATATATGAAAATTGT